>JAXQQM020070774.1:0-84868 GCA_034641835.2 Pinus albicaulis | reverse complement strand
CTGTTGAGATTTTCTGTTTTGGATAAAATAGGCAAAATCTCATTAGGTGACAAAAATTAGGAATTAGTTCCTAGATTAGCTCCAGTTTGTTGGGAGGGAGTTAATGCATGCTAAATTTGAGTTGATGGCTGTTAGATTCTCCTGCTAGATAACAGGTATCCATACGTTTGTTTTGGAGAGAGTGTGTGAGAATTGTAATCTCCTGTTTGAATTAATAAACACTGCCAATGCCCTGTTGTGTGGACGTAGCCCAGGAGGTTTGGGTGAACCACGTTAAAGCTGTGTGTCTTTCCTGTGCATGATTAATTTGCTGTTGTTGTGTTTTATAAATTGCTGCGCTCCAACAATTGGTATCGGAGCATGTTGGAGGTTGAGCGCTGGCTGTGTTTGAATTGAGTGCTGCGTGGAGCGCTGAGCCTGCGTTAGTGACTGCAGAGGTGCGTTGTTGTTTCAGATCTGCGTTAAAGCCGATTTGGAGTTTCATAAATCGATTTGAAGAGGAGCGTATGACTGTGCATATGGTATGGTTGCGTGCCAAAGGAGTTAGCGTGGAGGCAGCACCTGCAAAACGTTGAAGAGATCAAACGAATGCCGAGTTGAATCCAGAAAACAGCAAAGAAGTTTTGCGTGCTGAGGACGTTGATCTGCGGGCTGCGTGGCTGCTGGAGGTAGCCGTGGACTGGTGTGCGGTGCTGTCCAAACTGCGCACAGTCCAAATGGTATCAGAGGATTTATGCAGACAGCGTATTCTTCTTCCCTGTGCGCAGAGGCCATTGACCAAACATTGCAACTGGAGGCTCGTATGCCATTTTTTATAAAGCGTTTTATGCGATTTTTAAATCGACTTTGGAGTTCGAAAACACATTTAAAAGGTCACATTTCATAAATCGATTTTTGGAGTTCGATTTTTGGAGTTCGTTTTTTATAATCGATGCTGTTGGAGTCAAATACAATCGATTATATATATCTGCAGGCTCAATATATATCTGCAGGCTATATATATAATTTAAAGGACTTTTGGACTTCTTGAGTTTTGGACTTCGATTTAAAGTGTTTTGGTTAAAGCGATTTATATATATCCATTTTGGATTGTATTGAAATCGATATGGCATATGGTAATGGTATATGGTATGTAAAAGAGACTTTATAAAATATGAAATCGATTATATAATAAATCGATTTGATTAAAAAGTCCTTTTTTATAATATAAATGCCATTTATATTTGGTTTTTTAAAGTGATATAAGGAAAGAAGGGTGGCATTTAAAAATTACCATTTGCACATGGTATTTTGAAGTGGTGTTTGCACATGGTATTTTTTGGGCATTTTTTTTAAAGGCATTTTTTAATTAAAAGGGGCATTCTTTTTTTTTTTTTTTTTTAAGTTGGGTTTTGGAGATTACTGTGTTTTTTGCTGAAACAAGATGGCGAAAACTCAAAATGCCCGGTTTGAAATCGAGAAGTTCAATGGCAAAAACAACTTCGAGATCTGGAAGGTAAAGATGCATGAACTCCTGGTACAACAAGGCGTGGCGAAAGCGTTGTTGGGGAGGAGAAAAAGGCCTTCTTCCATGACGGAGGATGAATGGGTTGAGTTGGATGACAGAGCTCTGAGCGCAATTCGGTTATGTCTGGCAGATGACGTTATGTTCAACATTGTGTCAGAGAAGACCGCCGCAGGCTTGTGGATAAAACTTGAAAAGCTCTACATGACGAAATCCTTGACAAATCGGATTCTCCTGAAGCGGCAGCTATACAGTTTGCGGATGAAGGAAGGTACCTCGGTTACTGACCATCTGAATGTTTTTAATACTCTATTGGTACAATTACAAAGTCTAGATGTAAAATTTGATTCAGAGGATAAGGCAATAACTCTATTGTGTACATTGCCTGAATCGTGGAATCACTTTGTTACTTCCATAAGCTTCAGTAATGCAGCTGTTCTTGAGTTTGACGATGTGGTTGGAGCCATGTTGTCTGAGGAGACGAGGAAGAAGTCGAATGCTGACACCTCTACATCAGAGGCAATGATGGCTAGAGGTCGTTCTAGAGAAAGACGCTCTGGTAAGCGTAGCGATTCACGTTCAAAGTCGAAAGGGAAGAAGAGCAAAGTGAAGTGCTGGTTTTGTGGCAAATCGGGGCACTTGAAGAAAGACTGCTGGAAGAGACAGCAAACAGAGAAGAAAGGAGATTCTTCGACAGAGAAGAAGGAGGCAAATGCGACAGATACAGGTTCCGCATCTGGTTCAGGTATGAGCGACGAAGTGTTGTCCGTTAATATGTCAAATCATGATCAACATTGGTTGTTAGATTCCGGTGCATCAAACCACATGTGTATTCATAGAGAATGGTTTAAGACATATAGATCAGTTAATGATGGAGTCGTGTACATGGGTAATGATGTCACATATAATATTGTTGGGATAGGAAGCATACAACTGCAAATGTTTGATGGCACAACTAGAATATTAACAGATGTGAGACATGTTCCAGACTTAAGGAAAAATCTAATTTCACTGGGTGCACTTGACACGAATGGATATAAAACTGTAATTCAAGGTGGAGTTATGAAAATCTATAAAGGTATTTTACTAGTAATGAAAGCTAAGAAAGTAGGAAATCTGTTTCAGTTAGAAGGAAGAACAGGGTCAGTTCATGTGTCTACTGTGTCTGAACATGACAGTAGTTCCATTTGCCTATGGCATCAAAGGTTGGGCCATATGAGCGAAAGAGGGTTGAAAATTTTGGCTGATCGCAAGTTACTTCCTAATCTAAGATCTGGAAAGTTAGATTTCTGTAAGCATTGTCTGTTTGGCAAACAAAGTAAACAAAAATTTAAAACAGGCAAACATACTAGTAAAGGGATACTTGATTATATTCATTCGGATGTTTGGGGTCCAGCCCCTACAGCGTCATATGGTGGCTCGTTATATTTTGTGTCGTTCATTGATGATTTTTCTAGGAAGGTGTGGGTCTACATGTTGAAAAGGAAGTCTGATGTTTTTTCAGTTTTCAAACAGTTTAGAGCATTGGTAGAAAACAACACTGGTAGAACAATAAAGTGTTTAAGAACCGACAATGGTGGTGAGTTTACTTCCAAGGAGTTTGACAGCTATTGCAAGGATGCAGGGATCGAGAGACATAAGACCACGGTTTATACTCCTCAACAAAATGGAGTTGTTGAACGCATGAACAGGACTCTTCTAGAGAGAGCAAGGAGTATGCTGAGTAACGCCGGGTTGCAAAAGGAGTTGTGGACGGAAGCGGTGGCAACAGCTTGTTATGTGATAAACCGATCTCCATCGACGGCAATAGACTGCAAGATTCCGCAAGAGGTATGGAAAGGACACCCTTGTGACTATTCTAAACTCAGAGTGCTTGGTTGTGATGCATATGCTCTAGTGCCTAAACGTCAGCGAACTAAGTTAGATCCAAAGTCTAAAAGGTATATCTTTATTGGGTATGGTGTTGGAACAAAGGGATATAGATTGTGGGATCCTACTACCCGCAAAATCATCATCAACAGAGATGTAAAGTTTGATGAATCCTCTCTTGTACAGTTAGATGTAGATAGAAAATTGAAACAGGATGATGTATTTGACTTTCAGCACATTCATTTTGATAGCACTTCTAATGATAGTCATGATGACCATAGTTCAGATACTAGTCATGAACAGGGTTCCGGTTTAGATCATGAACAGGTCTCAGATACTGATCGGCAAGAAGTTCCTACAGATGGTAGTCAACCAGAAACAGCTTTAAGGAGGTCTACAAGGATAAAACGTGTTCCGAAAAGGTATGATGATTATGTTACTTCAGTCGCTTTGACCGCTAACGATGATGAACCTCTGTGCTATCAGGAAGCAATAGAAGGTTCGAAAAGTGACAAGTGGAAAGCAGCCATGAAGGAAGAAATGATGGCCTTGAGTAAGAATGGCACATGGGATCTGGTTGAGCTTCCGAAAGACAGGAAAACTGTGGGATGTAAATGGGTTTTCAAGCTGAAACGGGGTGTGAATGATACGGAGGACAGGTACAAAGCGAGACTGGTCGCAAAAGGGTTTTCTCAGAAAGCAGGCATAGACTTTCATGAGATTTTTTCACCAGTTGTTAAAATAGTTTCAATCAGAATTGTGTTAGCGTTAGTTTCTTTGCTTGATTTAGAATTACAGCAACTAGATGTTAAGACTGCGTTTTTACATGGTGATTTAGATGAGGAAATTTATATGGAACAACCGGAAGGGTTTTTTCAGCATCGCAATGAGAAATTTGTCTGCAGGCTCAAGAAGTCATTATATGGCCTGAAGCAGTCGCCTCGGCAGTGGTATAAGAAGTTTGATTCTTTCATGTTGAGTCATAAATATGTTAGAAGTGAATATGATCATTGTGTGTATTTCAAGCAATTGAAAAATGGCATGTTCATTATCTTAGTGTTGTATGTTGACGATATGCTTTTAGCAAGAAAAAGCATTGATGAAATCAACAGGTTGAAGACTCAGATGGCAAGGACATTCGATATGAAAGATCTAGGAGCAGCAAGACAGATTTTGGGCATGGAGATTTTCAGAGATAGGAGCAATGGTAAGCTGTGGCTATCACAACAGAAGTATGTTGAGAAGATACTTTTGAGGTTTGGTATGAATAATGTGAAGCTTGTGTCAGTCCCTTTCGCTTCCCATTTCAAGCTTTCTTCGGGTTTATGTCCTAATACAGATGAAGAAAAGGATTATATGTCTCAAATTCCATATGCCAATGTAGTAGGATGTTTGATGTATGCGATGGTTTGTACTCGACCAGATATTTCACATGCAGTTGGGGTTGTCAGCAGGTACATGGCAAATCCGGGTAAAGAACACTGGTCAACAGTGAAATGGGTGCTTCGGTATTTGAGAGGCACAAGTAGTTATTGTATCACTTACAATAAGAGTAGTGAATTTGTTTGCGGGTATGTTGATTCTGATTTTGCAGGTGATTTGGATAAGAGAAGGTCAACTTCAGGGTATGTCTTTACTCTTGCAGGTGGAGCTATTAGCTGGATGTCAAAGCTACAAAACATTGTTTCTTTATCCACTACTGAAGCAGAATACATTGCTGCTTTGCATGCCTGCAAAGAGGCGGTTTGGCTGAAAGGTTTGCTTGGTGAGTTTGGTAGGTTACAGGACAACATCAAGTTACTTTGTGATAGTCAAAGTGCAATACATTTGGCTAAGAATCCGGCCTATCATAGTAAATCAAAGCATATTCCAATTAAGTACCATTTTGTAAGACAGGTTATTACTGAAAGGGGATTCTCTCTTGAAAAGGTGCATACAAAGGAAAACTATGCAGACATGTTCACGAAACCAGTTTTGTTAGAGAAGCTGCGTTGTTGTTTGGCTTCTCTTGGCTTGCAGAAAAGATAAAATAATAAAGAACAGGGCATCAGGCTAATTGTTGTCAAGGTGGAGATTGTTGAGATTTTCTGTTTTGGATAAAATAGGCAAAATCTCATTAGGTGACAAAAATTAGGAATTAGTTCCTAGATTAGCTCCAGTTTGTTGGGAGGGAGTTAATGCATGTTAAATTTGAGTTGATGGCTGTTAGATTCTCCTGCTATATAACAGGTATCCATACGTTTGTTTTGGAGAGAGTGTGTGAGAATTGTAATCTCCTGTTTGAATTAATAAAGACTGCCAATGCCCTGTTGTGTGGACGTAGCCCAGGAGGTTTGGGTGAACCACGTTAAAGCTGTGTGTCTTTCCTGTGCATGATTAATTTTCTGTTGTTGTGTTTTATAAATTGCTGCGCTCCAACACCATCAAGAACATAAACCTGATGAATAGAATTGTCCACAACAATGAAGTCATAGACTAAATATTAAATAGTTTGTGTGAAAAAATAAAAATAAATTCAAGAAATTAACCTAAAATATAGATTATGATGCTCAATAAAAGTTATAGTTGGTCAAAAGACGAGCTAAGACATAACACGTTCTTAACCAAAAAAAATAAAATAAATTACATCTCTTTAAAAGTTACTTCTTACGTTTTAGTTTCCATCTTTCTCAGAAATAGACAGACATTTCCTCTTTAAAATTTACTACTCTTAAGATTTCAAATTATACTATGAGAAATACAAAAATTATCCTTCTTAGGACATACATCTCTTCATTAAAAATTACTCTTACGATTTTAACATTTTTCAAATACAAAAATTATCCTCTTGCGATTTCAGCATCGTACTTTGAAAAACATAAAAATCATTAAAAAATACTTTGAAGACTACCTCAAGTTCCACTAAACCCCGCAAAAATGAGCATCATCAAATTTGGGAGTAAGAGGCCAGATAAATTTGAAATTTCAGAGCTGAGTGTCCGTACCTATCATGAAGTTCACGCTTCATACCTCTTACCTATACGGACATTTCATGATGCCTCTTACTCCTGTGTATCTGGGCGTTCCAGTAATCGCTCCCCTCTTCCGGCCTTTGAGGAGCTTCATACTCGTCCGGTAGCTTCACCTCCCTGTTCTCCAGGCAGAAGAAATTCAAATAATCAGTCGGGTGGAACTCCTGATCCAGGCCCTCTTCCCTGATCACCTCTCCCATCATCTCCCATCATCTTATACATCATGTGTGCGGTGTTCCTGAACCAGTGCAGGATAGCCTGCACAGTACTACCCTCGGGTATCCCCTCTAGCCACATCAACGTCACTACATACACTGCGAATGGCCATAGTATGAGGAAAAAAATTATGGACCATAAAGAGCTGTGAAAAATGAAGGGTGTTGAACTCAGTGCTGTCAAAATATTAAATGCCATGAGTAGAGGGGCCCTACAGCCGAGCGGGCAGTGGTCGCATCCTTCTCCTTGACAGACAAGTCTTCTAAAAGTTCTCAGTCTCCTGGGAATTGGAAATTTTTGAAGCCTTGGAGGGAATATATATCACTTAGAGTTTCCTTCTATTAAGCTTCGGACTATCGCTGACAATAAAGAAAAATGCGAAGTTGTTTGACATTTCATTAGAAATTCTTTGAAATTGCATGTCTAGAATGATCCCTGTTCAACTCCTTACAGCCAAAACATATCAGTATATTTCTGTTTTTGTCCTAACGAAGACAATAAAAGAATAGATAGAAACAATAAACAAGTGGAACCACAGAGATATAATTGAATGGTCTAAGTTTCACTTTATAATGAAGGCAGGCCTCGAGGTAATGCTTTCGCCTTCAAAATGTTTTAGCGTGCTATTTTCATTGTAGAGAAGAACATTTCGACTCATTCTCATTGGAACAGATATTTATAGGATCAACACTGCGAAAAAAGACTCGAGGCATAAATAACATGCAAATTATCAAAAGCTGGATCTTCTACCCAAACATATTTATTTTCAACGAGAGAAAGAATGCCTCACTATGAAAGCAGTCTAGGTTCACAGAAAACCAAGAGTATGTATAATGTTGATAATTACTATTTAGTTATTAATAGAACTGCTTACACAAGAAGAAAGTGCACATCATAAGGATTCACAAAGACGGCTGCTTCACAATAGTTAATATTGAAAACCCGACATAACTGAATACATTAAAAATGAACTTACCAAACCCTAACAGCCCAGATCAAACTGGAGATACTAATAAAAACTCAAGACACATCAACACACACAACAAAAGCGACTAGTAATTGCTTTCTTAGTTTATAGAGTTATGCAGCTCTTTTGTAATCCACTCACATTTTAATCCTGATTAGATTCCAGCTTTTTTTACTTTTTGCTGGAGCAACCTTACATACTGAATGGCCTCGTCAAGAACAATAGCGGTGTCCATGCAATCTCCACCAGGAAGTATACTTTTCAGGAGCTTAACAGTTCTTTTTATCTTTCCTTTCCTTGAGTTCTTGGCTGATCCTGAATGTCCCAAAAGGCATTTCACAGATTGCATATGTTCATTGCCACTGCCTTTAGAACTATATTCTCCGTGGATACTATGACAACTATAGCCACAGAGGAGATTCTGGCTATTGTTATCATCATAGATGTCAGCAGAAAACTTGGGATGGTTAACGATGTCCCAGCTTGAAGTGTCAACTACAGAAATATCAGGTGACTGCACTGACGGGTATATTTCATTTGTCATGGATATGTTATCAAATTCTTCGAAAGATGCAGGTGTGTAGTCAACTGCCTGTTCTCCATTTTCCATAAAGTCAATTCTCCTCCTCTTGGCTGGAATACCACTGGTTACATCAGAATTATCTTCTTCTAAAGACAAGTGTCCATTGTTCCCAGTTACTTAACTTGGTGAGTGCCCAGTACTACTTTCTTCATCATCGGAGCATAGCAAGGCTTCCAAGTCCTCGGTGTCTTCATGGAACTGGCCATGAGGACTCCCACTTTTTGTTTGGCTCACCCCATCATAGCTAACCCTGCCTGTGCTTTCTTCCCCTTCAGCAGAGTAATGAATAAATTCATTACCAAAATTGACTGGTGATAAAGAATTAAATCTATCTTCTCTTATCTTTTGCAAAGCTGCAAAAGCTGAGACAAGCAGGGTCTCATTTTAGGGAGTGGAAAGAGTTTCCCAACCACTATATCTGCCTTCAACAGGCACTGCCAACTTCTTTATTTCTTCTGAAACCATACACTAAAATACGAAACCTATGAAAGCAAGTCGTGGAGTTAAAACTGTTTGCAGTTACTTGGAAACCTCCCAAAATCAAACAAGAAAGACTAAACTTTTCCAACTTGTAAATCTCAACCACAAGCTAGCCCCAAAATACCATTAGTATAGATATTTAAAATGACAAATATTTGATTATCTGTTGTGCAACAGTTTTTAATCCAAAAAAAAGGGCTTGACTGCAAGGACGAAACCAGCAACAGCTCTATATATGGTAGCAATGATATCGGGGTTCTTAAGGCTGGAGGACTCACAACCAAAAACTTCAGAAAATCATAACCGAGGGGAGGACACACTTGCAAACTCATGAATTATACTCTTCGATACGAATCATACAGAAAAAAAATGTTAAATAAACCTAAGATTTCTACGGTACAAGTCATCACAATGGTATAAAATTGCAGATTTTAACAAAAGAATGAAGTACTAGACATAAGAGATTTACAGTTTTCTCAAAAGATTTGCATCCAAATATATGCAAACGGGACTATTACTCACTATCTGTTATTTCTGATCTGATAGATATCCATCAAATTATCGACATCTATATATCTATCGCTTATTTCAGAATTTATTTAAATATATCAAAAATGATTGCTATCTATCTACTTATCTATCAAATTCGCAAGGACCTGCAAATGAAATTATCATATTCTAGGGTTATAGCTATGAAATAAGCAAAGAGCATTCTAATAAAGACAAGCAAGAAGACCACATCTGACGAAATACTACAAATAGAAGAAACCCTACACTTTCCTAGATAATTGGATATGTAAACCAGTGATCCAGGGAGGAATAGTGAAATAAAAACTAAAACCAAGTGTGTAGACTGCAAAAAACTGACTATAAAAGAATCTACACAAAGTCCCATATATTTCGGAGAATATACACAAAGTTCCAACAAAGCAGAAACTGAAAAAAACAAAATAATGTAAAATTCAGAATGCGAAATAAGAAAAGGTAACAACAATTACAATCTTGGTCGCCATAGGATAGATAATACACAAATGGAAATGAAATTCGTACAAAAGAGATAAGAACACAAACCTGGCAATCTCGTAACGGTTGAAAGCACGCTATAACTCTGACGATGATAGTCGCATTACCCGCAACACCACACTCATGCTTCAATGCCCAGAATCTCGTTTGGCTCGCTGCTTGGCACACCATACCTTCTACACCTTTTTACCAAATTTCTCTATCCCACCTACGCCGTATTTGCCCCAACACACAGAACACTAAACCTCTTCAATCTCCAAATGCCGAGCTAAGATATACTCTAAAACCCTAACAACAGTCGCCCTTTAAAACCTAGACACCAACGGCTTGACTCAACAAGCGTAACCCCGGCGAGTTCGAATTGTCGATCAAACTGCCGAACGAGCATGAACTGGAGTTTAGAAAATCTCCAGAATTGAGAAGATCAGGGTTTATATGGATTTGCTGATCCATGGTGTCTATTGATCTGTAGTCGAGAGCTACAAGGCCAGTATGCGGCGCCGGGACGGGAACCGTGCTGCATTCCTCTGCAGGAACACTGCAATGCGCCTGTTCTGTTAAAGCCTCTGGTAATTCCAAACTAAATCCTTAAAGGCCAGCGGTTCCGCTCCGGCAGGGGTGTTGACATGCAAATTCAAAGAAAATAAAGAAAAACTAAATCCATAAAGGGCAGCAGTTCCGTCTCCGGCAGCGATGTTGACATGCAAATTCAAAGAAAATAAAGAAAGCGTGCCAGTGACGGTTGAATTCTTGCTGTTGAAATGGAAGAGGATTTCACGAGGTCGGGGCTCTGCGGGCTCGTTTTCTGGTTTTTCTGGCATTAACTTACACAGTCGACGGAGCGAATAACGGGAACAAAACGGTTAACAGAGTAGAGTTAGTTAACGGTTAACGGTTAACAGAGTCATTTTTTAAACGAGTAACAAGTGTCCTCTGCAGAATGAATATGTTTACGAAAAAAAATTGATCTCTTAAAAAAAAAAAAAAAATAGAAATAGAAAAGAAGCCTATTGGCCAAAATATATAAATAAAATACACATTACATAAATTGTCAAAATATTTATACCAACCATTCCAATATTAGACATCCTAAATACAATAATAAAACATAAACAAATACTACAGCTTCAACGAATTAGTATGAACTTCTCTGGGTTTTAATGTGATACATAGCAAAAGTCTACACATAATAAACGATTTTCCAGATAGTCTATGCGGCTGTGGAGCTCTCATAGTCACGGAACCTGGCAGTTCCAAATCGAATGATGATCAAGCGTAGTCACTAGAATCATCAACCTGGAAAACCTTCAAACGTTTGCGCAGTTGGTTGCGCACTACGTCCGTCCATTGGAGTCCTGAACAACCACGGGCATACAGCTCATCCAAAGGCTTACAATCCTCAACACCTAGCAGTTGTAGCATCTCACGGCATTTGCAAACATGTAGTCTTCGAAGTTTTATACTGGAAGCCAACCCTTTTATGCTCTTGAGCTTGTAACATCTATTAGCCTTTAAGCTACTCAAAGATTTCAACTTTTCGAGACTTGGCAGATCCTCCACCTTTTCACACCCACTGATATCTAGCTGTTGAAGTCTTTCCAGATAGCAGAGCCCTTCTATTTCACTCAATCTATTGCAATAGCTCAAGTCCACTGTTATCAGTGTTGTTGGCAATGGTCCAACCTTCAAAAGATTTGTACAAGAGTTGATCCAGAGATGTTTAAGCTTGGAAGGGACGACTGGAAGAGAGGGTTTACTCGGCCCACTTCGAAGTCGCGCCTGTGGTAAAAAGATTAAATCTGCAACCGTTCTGAATGACAGCTCGTTTAATGATCCGCAGTTGTATACTCTGAGAACTTCCAGATTATTCATATCTGTAATTGGTAGGGACTCTATGCCACAGTCCACTATGTTCAACTCTGTCAACCGGTTCAACAGCCCATAGGAATCGGATAAACATTTCAATTTTGGAGAATCATGGAGCCACAATTCCTTTAAGCTCCCATAAGGGTCGAGTACTGAAGCATCTGGTAGATTTTTGAGTGTGTCGCTTCCCAGTCTGCACTTTGTATTTGTTTTTGGACTTGGTGTAGAAAACCCCGTTAGACAATAAATTGATGTCTCCTCTATTCCTGCTCCTATGAGGACACGCTCGTGACGAGACGTTACCAAAATCAAGCTATTGGAACCAAGGATTTTCTTAATTGACCAAAACCAATCCATTTGATTGGCATGATCCGCATCATCCAAAACTATAAAGGCACGAAAACTAGAAGCGTTTAAACGCGAGATGCCAATTTTAAGTACATCTTTACCTTCATCAATAGTAGCTATTGGCACATCCAATTGAGTCAAATCCTTAATAAGTCTCCTCAGCAAGGAAATTTCAGAGCTTTCTTTGGCATCAGATAAGAAGCATGATCCACTGTATTTTGATCTGTTGCTCTCGAAGAAATCTTGGACCAGCTGTGTCTTTCCAACTCCTCCCGGACCCACAATTCCCACAATGATGCAGCCCTGGGAGCTACCCACTGTCTTCTGAAATTGTGATTTGGTGAGATATTTCGATGGTGTTCTACCTATTTCCAATACGCGTCCCACAACCCCATTTAATAACTTCTTAATTTCAGATTTGGTGTGATATTTCGATCGTGTTCTACCTATTTCCAATACGCGTCCCACAACCTCATTTAATAACTTCTTATAGCCCTCATCATAGCTCCTGATCATTAGAGAGTAAAAGAACGAGTGAGAAACGCCTAATTAAATGTCATAATCCTACCAATTAAAACCCATAACAATAATTAGTGACTGGGTAACCCTATCAATCCAACAAATTAAAACCCATAACAATAATTAGTGAGTGGGTAAACCTATCAATCCAACAAATTAAAACCCATAACAATAATTGATCAGTGGGGAGGGGTCCTCACCCATTAGGCGCCTCTAGCTCAAAACCACTTGTGTCTCCTGCGTGATTGAGAGCGGCTTCCCAACCGCTAATCGTTGGGGAATCGAATCGCTGCTTCCCTTTGTGGATGCACAGGGCTTCGCCATACGGTCCATTTGCCGGCCGACGGACCTCAGAAGGCTTGACCCGATAAAAGACGGGAATAAGAATGGCCCGATCCGATTTGCACGCCTCCGACATTTGATGAAGTTCATCGAGACACCAAGGAGATTCCGCGTACGCTGGAGAGAAAATGGCAATATGGATTGAGGCGGTTTTAATCGCGTGTTTTATTTGACAAGCCACATTGAGTCCCCCCGCCATTTCACGCCTGTCTAGAAAGACTTGGTATCCACAAGGCTTAAGCTTCTCATAGAGATCGGTTTCAAAGGGGGCATTGACTTCCGGAGAAAGAGGATCTTGACCATCATATAAGAGACCGTCTCTGGGCTTGACATCCCGACCACGATGACTTATGAACACATCGTAGTCTGGAGAACTCGTCGTCGCAGAGGAGGCCGAGGAGAGGGACCAATTATCCTCATGAGGGTTTTTTAACACACGCGGAGAAAAGGTCTCGGGGTCGGACGAATAATAAGAGGGGATGATGCAGGGCAGGCAAGTCCGAAAGAATTGCAATACATGGAAGCGAAGGCCAGGATTTACACTCTGGTAGGCATTTATGTTTTCCATTGGACGAATCAAATGAAGAGATGTAAGAAATAATAGAAGTATTAAGATTATGCACTTTGAAGCACAGGAACTTAGTCGAAAGAAGGGGATGGAGCGTTCGAAGACCTCACGAGAATGACGGTAGATGGACAGGCAAATCCTCAAGAATTGCAATACACGGAAGAGAAGGCGAAGGTGTCGGCAAATATTAACAACCAGTCACTAAGCCCATCTGATGGGATTGGGAAGAGAAGGCGAAGGTGTCGGCAACTATTAACAACCAGTCACTAAACCCAACAACCAGTCACTAAGCCCATCTGATGGGATTGGAAAGAGAAGGCGAAGGTGTCGGCAAATAAGAACAACCAGTCACTAAGCCCAACAACCAGTCACTAAGCCCATCTGATGGGATTGGGCTTAGTGCATGGCATTGTTATTCATATATGGTCATGCATACATCTAAACACAATTTTCTCCGCCAGTCCGTTTCCGGTCGCGGCGTACGGCCCGTTCGAAAAGTAAACACAATTTTCAATTGACCGCCGTCAACGATTTTCCATGCACCATACGATGGCGAGCCTTCCATCTGCCCATCGGTACATCTTGGGGGTGGGCATTTGCTACCTTGGCACATTTATGGGTGGATGGACTCGGAATAAGGCTCGGAATAAGGCTCGCCCCATATCATGTTGTCATTTTATTAGTCACAATGAAAAAATGAATTTTGAAAGTCAAACTTGTCTAGCTTTATTTTGAATTTTTATTTAACATTGTGTATACACAATACACAAGGCTAGGCTATTAAATCAAAGACTAGATTCTGATCACAAAAGTTTACACTCTCATAAACATATGTTTATATAATTAAAAACCTGCATTATTCTTATATATTAAAGTTATAACATATATATTTTGTGTTGATTTAAAGATTTTTTCAATTATTTAAAAAAAAAAACAACAATCCTACATTTTCATGAAAATAAATACTATAAATAAAAAATATTAATATTTATAATAATTTTTATTTAAAAATATTAACCGCTTTAAAAATAAAATAGTTTCCTACCACCTCACCAACTCCTTAAATGTAATTTTTTTTTTCATAAATGAAAACCTTGATTCCTTCCCTACTTAGAATCTTAAACTATCAAATAGCCATTAAAAAGAAAATAACTCTCTCAAATTATGGAAAACTAGAAACATACATGCACTCTCCTTATATATTAAAGTTATAACATCTATATTTTACTATGTTAGGTGAAAGAGTTTGTTCATATGTCAATATCAAGCATTCATGCATGCATTGTCCTTATATATTAAAGTTATAACATCTATATTTTATTATGTTAGTTGAAAGAGTTTGTTCATATGTAAATATCGTTCAATATTTCATTTTCACAAAAATAAATAATATTAGTTTATTTAAAAATATTAACCATTTTAAATTAATTATATTATATAAATATATATAATTCAAATTATAAAATTCTAAAATAAAATAATAAATACTATTTTTAATAAAAAAATTCTTTGTTGATAAAAAAAACTATAAAAACATGTATAACAAGAGCTTTGATACCAACATCATGCTTATTTGTAATAGCTATTTAGCACATCGAGATACTTACAAATAAACCTCACGAATAGGGTTTTACCAATCTCAATAGGCTTTCTAAAGGGCGAGTTCTTATAAAAATAAATATTATTGAAATTTTTTGAAATGATACTTTGAATTTGTTGAGGCACATGGATATTCAAATTTGGTTAGTTCTTATAAAAATAATTATTATTGAATTTATTTGAAATGATGCTTTGAATTTGTGAAGCCCATGGATATTCAAATTTTGTTAGTTCTTATTGGATATATTATTTATTCATTTTAATATATTAAAAATTTATTATAATATATTAATTATGGTTAAGTTAATATAATTTAGTTTTCATATGTTTTTTTTTTTAATATTAAATGAGTTTATATGTTATATAGTGAGAAAATTTCAAGGAAATGTAATAGGCGATTTTTTTATTTTTTATTTTTATTTTTATTTTTAAAAATTTTGTGATAGAATTCTTTTAATAAAACAATGAAATGAATGAGAAAGTGAGAATTATATATGTGTGTAGAGACAAATTTTCCTTTATACAAAAATGTTATTATCAAATTAATAGTACTTATAAATGATAAAAATAAAAGTAAAATAAAAAATAAAAAATAAAAAAAATAAAATAAAAAATAAAAAAAATAAAAAAATAAAATAAAATATTGGAGTAAAACAAAAACATGCTCTTTCAAAAAAAAATAAAGAAAAATGACATGCACCAAAAATTAACTACTAGTTAATATAATCTCCTTATTCTATGATGTGATAAGAAATATGCATTTTATAATTAGAAACAAAGATATTATGTCAAATTATGATATATGTTTTTTGGAGAAAAAACAGTGTAACTTCATATTCCATTAAGAATTAAGAAATGCACTAGTTAATGGTACAAAATCTGAGCTATGAGGGTGAAAGGAAAATGTCCTAGGAGATTATGTATTTTTTGTTGTTCCCTGAACAAAATAGAAAATATATTTCCATTGAGAAACCTTTCATAACTAACATAGTAAATAGTCTTTAAGAAGAGAGGATACAAAAATGGTGAAATGTCTCATCAAAACCCAACGCCCAATGGGTGAATGTTAAGGCATTAAAACCTGTATCCTAAAATTAAAACCTACATCGAATGGAGAAACATAGTTAATTGTAGGACCCATATTTCCTCAATATGTTCCCTCTAGTCCAAGAACTTGGAGGAAATAGATTCAAAGGAGAAAACCTCACATGCTTTCCTTTACACAAACAAGATGTCACCTCGTGAACCTTTAAACCAACCATAACCTTAAAGATATTTTTCTCCAAAGTAGAACTAATTATGAAGCGTAGAAATGAATCCACAAGAATGGAGTGAGTGATAAGAGCTCACATTTAGAGCAATTTACAAGCAACCTACTACCATCCCAAAAAGTACATTAACCATGCATTAGATGAGAAAGAAATAGATCATTAGAAGAAGTATAGTCAATCTTATCCATTGACACCAACGATGTGGACAATGCAACCTAAAGACAACTCTAAGTTGAATGAAAATGCAATCCACTTGAATATTTAGCTAAGGTACTAAAAAAGGGGTCATCAACCCAAGTCTCTTTATCCATATTAAGTTTTCCCTTCAACTAAAGAAAAGACATAGTTACCATGAGCATGCCCTGCTGAGAGCACATAAAATCCTAAAGGAGAACCCTCTCTAGTCATCAATGACACCAAAATAGTGTCAAACGATAGCTTTAGTATTATTTCAAAATCCTCTATAATCTTAGATAATAAAGGAAAATTATGAGGAAAGGAAATGGTCTAAGAGAGATCCACCAAAAAATTGACAACTATAGTATTCACTCTAGGAATTAAAATGCCATAATGACTTTTGGATGGAGAATGGTCATGTTTGTGGATGGATATATACCCATGCCTATAAAATCATTGTGCTTATGACCAATAGATAATAACACACCCCAAGAGTTCGTAGTAGCATCCCTCAGAGCATTAAAGAGAGTAAAATACCCTCATTATTTCCTTTTGTGAAAGAGAGGAGGAAAAAAAACTAACTACCATCCACCTTTTGTCGCTAAGGACCTCCTCAAGAAATCCCACAAAATATGACTAGCTACTTGACAAAATATACACATAAATGAAATGATCTCGTAGTATAGTTCTAAAGTCTATTCGTTCTTCCAATACTTTAGGGATATTTTTATAGTAATCCATCGTTCGATTTCAATAGAACTCAAATATTTGAAACCACTTCACTATTTAGGATTGATAGTTCGAGAATAACTTTCTAAAATTTCATCAATGAGTCCATGATATCCCTCAAGACTTCTCAACACCAACGGTGTGAAACAAACACATAAAACACAACCAAAATAACTGAAATTGTGTGACTGTGAAAGAAACAAAATGTTCCAAATAAGTAAACACAACCAAATCAACATTACCATAGCACCAAGGACCTTAAGTTAAAATGAATTGACAATCATCTAATATTTTGAGAATAAAAGAGGAAAAAATCCCTCTTGAAACAACATATTTAAACCTTCATAGAAACAAACTCCCCCATACTTCATTTTACCTTAAGCCCCATCTTTGAGTAAAAGAGTTTTCACCTACAAATGTAACCACACATAACTTAGTCTGGCATCATTTAATCACCCTCTATGGTCACTCAAAACTATGTTTTTCTCATCATCCCTATATGATTATAGGGTTTCTTATGCTTCTAGAGAAATTCATACACCATAGACATCTCTTTATGACACCACATGCAGAAACTCTAGTATTATCCTCACCCTTTCATGAAACCCTACCTCCCTCAAATTCCATACTAAACCGCCCTTCAATCCAACTAGAAACTCCCTTGTCCCACAGACAAAAAAGTCTCATACGCCAATCTAGTGTCTGACTTAGCTGTGACCTTAAAATGAAATATATATATATATATATATATATATATATATTACACTTAAAAATTAAATATTCTATTTAAATAATAAAATTTTAATATAAATATCACTCAATATTCACTTACGATAACATAACATCAATTTCTAATCAAATTCCTCCTCAATATGACAATAACAATATTACATAAATATTCACTTACAAACCAAAAACACTCTATATAAACAAATACGACATAAATATTCAATTAATATTCAAATTACAAACTAAAAACACTCAGTTTTATATATGGAGAGGAAGCCACCATCTCATGGTGACATAAATATTCAATTAATATTCAAATTACAAACTAAAAACACTCAGTTTTATATATGGAGAGGAAGCCACCATCTCATGGCTCTTCTATCGTGAGTATGCCCAAGCATAATACCATCCTCTCTTCTTTTTATCATTACATTTTCGCTAGCATTTTCACTGTCCGCGTGAATTGATTCATTACTGTTACAGGGGTAGCCTCATTTTCAAACATTCCAGTTACCTCCAGCATTTTTAGCAGGGATTATTATAAATGCTGGAATTATTATAAAATATATGAAGTAGATTAAAAGTTAAGATAGATTTAGGTTTTTTTTTCAGAAAGAAAAAAACGCTGTATATATTAAAAGAAATATATGACAGTACATGATCATCGATACATTCTCAAACTGTTATTTAAAACAACGAGAAAACCCCATATACCAAATACATCCAGAATACACTTCTGAAGAGAAGTTATTCGATGTTCATGGCCTACAACATAACGGATAGTATAAAAACATACCCACGAGATCATCCCTGTATACATTGAAAAAAGCCAGCAGAGAAAATATGCAGCATCATATTCATGATAAAAGGGAAAAAAAATAACTGAAATGAAAGAAAGCAAACAAAAAGTGAGTTCCATAGAGTCTTCAAAACTGATAAAAGGCTGTCTCGCGGGTGGGTGGTAATTTTATTTATTATGATTGATATTAAAAATTTTCTGTTTTGGATGTGGGTGGAGTGTCCACTACACTTTTGTAAAAGTTTTTATTAAACTATGAATAACTATGAAAATTTGCATCAAATAATAATTTTTAATTACAATAGTATTATAAAGTTGTATTAATATTAATACTTTTTACATTATTATTATTTAAAATAAGACTTTTTTAATTAAAAAAAATCATACTTTTGGTATTACTAGAATAAAAATAAAAAGGTACAATTTCTTGTTTGCATTACATTTCATTTGATTTCTTAATAGACATTTTATCTTAGCATTCAAATATTTCTAGTGACACATAAAGAAGAAAGATTAGCTTAAAAAGATTATTAAAGGAAAACACCGGCTAAAAAATACCATTGTGGAATTTTGGACAAGTACAAATACCAACATCCAAATGTAAAGATTCCTTTGAGAGGAAGTCTAATAGAATATTATGCTCCCTATACTAGTAAAGGGTTTGAAGATTGTTATAATTGTTAGATCTTCCTTTTCCATGATTTCAACCGAAGGATTTTAAGATCCACATTTCCATTGAACCAATCCATTATTATTGATTTCACAAAGCTAATCTCAAAGCACACCACTCAACAATCAACTTAACTATAAAGTTCATATCATTTCCAATACAAAGCCATAAAACAATCAACTCAACAATAAAGTTCTTGCCATTTGCAATGTCCAACTTACATTTTAAAACTATATTACAAAAGAATAAACCATATTACAAAAGAATATAATGACAATACTAGCCCCGCAATTCTCCTTTAATAAACACCATAAAAAAACACCCCCCATACATTTTTATCACCCATTCTTTTATAATTCTTATCTTATTCAATTTCAAGAACTTGAACTTTTCAAAAAATATATATATATATATATATATATATATATATATATATAATTATTGAAACAACCTACAACATTAATTAAATTTAAAAATAATAAACAATTGCATTTAAATGTCAGTCCTAAAATTATTTAGGAAGTTCAAATATATGATAAAGTGAGATATTTTTATTATTAAATGAGAAAACATATTTTTCCAAACGTGACATTGTTTTAAAAAAATACACTGAATGGGAAACGAGCCCATTAATGTTTCCGCAGTTTAAAAACAAACCTATTTAATTTAATAAAGAGGTCAATTAATTTACACCTACCATTGATGCCGTTTCCACTAAAAGTAAAAATAATCACATGCGCGCCATAAATTCATACGTTGTTTAATTTCTGTGGTGGCGACTGTGCTGTAAAGTACACCGTAACACTGGGATGATCTAAAGTCATATTTACACCATAAATTTATGCGTACTATGATTAAAGTCATAGTCTATTGAGTTGAATCCATTTCCCGTATCAAAAATGGATTCTAAATACTCCAAGCACATGATTTTTCGAGTTTTAATTGATTAGATTTCGGCAATTTTTCGCTGTCCGAGCTATTTCACGGGTTCGGTAGACAAAACTGGCATGATTTAAAGTCATATTTACACCGTAAATTCATGCGTACTATGATCAAAGTCATAGTCTATTGAGTTGAATCCATTTCCAGTATCAAAAATGGATTCTAAACACTCCAAGCACATGATTTTTCGAGTTTTAGTTGACCGGATTCCGGCAATTTTTTGTCGTCTGGGCTATTTCTACCGAACCCATGAAATAGCGCAGACGGCAAAAAATTGTCGGAATCCGGTCAACTAAAACTCGAAAAATCATGTGCTTGGAGTTTGTCTACCGAGCCTGTGAAATAGCCCGGACGGCGAAAAATTGCTGGAATCCGGTCAACTAAAACTCGAAAAATCATGTGCTTGGAGTGTTTAGAATCCATTTTTGACGCTGGAAAGTTGTCTACTGAGCCCGTGAAATAGCTCGGACGGCAAAAAATTGCCGGAATCCGATCAACTAAAACTCGAAAAATCATGTGCTTGGAGTGTTTAGAATCCATTTTGATGCTGGAAATGAATTCAACACTATCAAAAACCTTTAGGGCACTCAAAATATTAAAGTTTAACCGCTGTAAACAAGACTCTGGGCAAATCTTTGTCAGATTTTTTGAAAAACATTGCCGAATTCTGGGTGAAAACGCAGCCTTTTTAGACTATGCTTATTTATATTAGTATATTGAGTCATTAATATGCCGACAGGGCAGTATATATACTTATAGTTAAATAATATATTTATTTTCATTTATCGTTGAATAATGTAGCTATTTCAATCCAACCATAAACCTATACTACCACATATTTATTTCCCAATAATAATAATTGACTTGAAAATTTGGTAACACTGGTATTCATGTAAATTCAAACGGACGTAGTCTAAAAAGGTCGCGTTTTCGTCCAGAATCAGGTAATGATTTTCAGAAAATCGGGCAAAGATTTGCCCAAAATCTTGTTTACAGATGTTAAATTTTAGTATTTTGAGTGTCCTAAAGGTTTTTGATAGTGCTGAATCCATTTCCAACATCAAAAATAGATTCCAAACTCTCCAAGCACCTGAATTTTTGAGTTTTAATTGACCAGATTCATTTTTAAGTTTTAGTTGACCAGATTTCAGCAATTTTCTGCCGTCTAGGCTATTTCACGACCTCGATAGACAACTCCATTCAAAAGTACTATAATCTAAAGTCACCCCTAATTTTGTGCAACTGTTAAGGGCTCTGGCGTCCTCCCGCATACGCGGTTGGAATTTCAAATTTGTTTTTCTTCTCAAAATTTATGATGGCACACGTTGTCCATGCATTTCTTTTTAACATTTATAAATATGTACGAGTTTTAAAAGACTTTCGATAATAGTATTTCACATTTACATTTTTAAAAATTTGATCCAACAGTATTAGAAAAATTCTCTTAAGAATGAAGCATAAGAAATAAAATAAATATAATTTAATATTTACAAATGAAAAATTAAATAATTAATTAGTATTTTATATGCTACTTTCATATTCTACATTTGTTGTGTTTGGGCAATTCGGCAAGCTCTAGTTGTACATGTTTCCATTGCGCTCAGGCATTTTCGGTTTCTCTAGCTCTAGCAATTCGGCAAATTCCAGCTGTGCAAGTTTCCATTGCGCTCAGGCATTTTCGGTTTCTCCAGCTCCAGCCATTCGGCAAACCAACTCCAACATGTAAGTATTTTAATTTGAATGACTCTGCATCCCTTCCTCCATACGCTGAATTACAAATGACTTGGAAATTGAGAGGTGCCTATGATCCAATCTAATCTGCTTGACTACGTTTTTAGTATACCTAAACCGACCGGTGGCATTCAGAGCAATGTTGTTTTTTTTTCCAGAAGAAAAAAACCGCTGTCTTTTATTATAAACAGTACATAATATCAAAATATTCTGAAGAATCTCAGATTGAGATCATCATGTAATAAGGACAGTATCCGTCAACAGAAAAAACAAGGTTAACAGAGTTCCATACAAAAGAGATTGCAGTCCACATAACCGATCCATACAACAAAATTCTCGAACATGGAGAAAGCAACTATATATGGCTATGACCTAATTACGAAACAGAAAGATACCATTCTGCTCATCCCTTGTGATCCATGGATAAAACCATAGAAACATAAAACACATAAAATAGACCCGGCTCGCTTGTAGTCGAATCTGCAACTGAAAATATGCACAAGAAATACAAAAATCTCCCAAAACAGGCTCGCTTGATGTAGCATGCCAAGAATTCCCCATACATTGAATTAAGGGATGGGGATTTCCGTGGCCCATAAGCAATGTCCATTCCTAAATTTCTTTATCTGCATAATACCAAAGTTCATTCCAAGACCCTTTTTAGAGAGTCCATCTGCCCTGGTTTTATTTTCTCTGAATATGTGGTGTATAGGAGGCTTATTCATATTAGACCACAACCGCTGAGTTCTGAGAAGCCAACCCTGTGAACTTGGAGAGGATAGAGCAGCAATGCCAACCACAACATCGATGATGATTTTAGAATCACCAAAAATGCTGACTCTAATGAGTCCAATGTTATGGGCAACAAGAAGACCACTCCATATTGCCATCAGTTCCACCAGATTGTTGGTACCCAAACCACCATTCCAGCATATATGAATCTGCTCAGCTTGTGAGATCTTAATCCATGCACCACAACCCATCATGCCCTCCTGACAAGCTCCATCAAAGTAAATTGCAGGAAAAGCAATGGGATCCCGGTCACTGATCCATTTCATGATGGGCGAATGAATAAGGGATGTGGAGAAGCTCATCCCTTCAAATAAAAGCCTGCTCTGTGCCAGCCATACTTCCCACGTGAGAAAGAAAGGAAAGGTTTGAAATTT
This sequence comes from Pinus albicaulis, assembly GCA_034641835.2. Classification (NCBI taxonomy): domain Eukaryota; kingdom Viridiplantae; phylum Streptophyta; class Pinopsida; order Pinales; family Pinaceae; genus Pinus; species Pinus albicaulis. Next base: position 61,759 of record JAXQQM020070774.1, on the reverse strand, counting down.
CCCATGGATTTTGTCCCATCTATGGATGGCTGCCATGAAGTCCCTTGGGGTCCATGATGAGTCAATCAGATGGCAACTGAAAAGCTTCCATATAACAAGAACCCTTGGGCATGAAAAGAAAAGATGATCAGCAGTTTCCTCATGAGATAAACATAGAGCACACCTTCCAGGACCTTGAAAGCCCCGTCTTATGAGGGAGTCCCATGTTAAGATTTTCTTCTTCCAAACCAAACATCTAAATAAAAGAATCTTGGATGGAATTTTCGTATGCCAAAAAGGCCAAAAAGCAGTGGATGAATCCGACTGTGAAGACCGAGAATTGATGTAGGCATAAGCCTCCTGAACAACCACCGAGCCATGTTTCATAACTCCCTCCCATGTGATAGTGTCACCTTCATTCCTGTAGCATAAACTGGCAGCCTGAATACGTTGTAAATACTCCCTCCAATCCACCGCATCCCTTCCATAGAAGCCCAGTAGCTCAGCGGATTTCAAAATGGGAGCGCCATAGGCCCAGTAGTGGATGACTTGATAGAAATGGATGATCTGACGATGCGCAAGTCTGTGAGCTATCCTCTAGTTAGGAAACACATCAGAATTCATCCCATATATACGATCACAACATAGGATGATATTCTGCCCATTCCCAAATCTCCATACCAAACGTTCAACAAAAATTGGAATTATTTTCATAAAACCTTGCCATATTGCTAAGATGTTCCGTGGACTTATGTATTGCTCGCAGTTTATTTTGTGTAGGGGATCACCAGATAGGTATTTAACATATACCATATCATTCCATATTCTGTTGCCCTTTATAGCCCTCCAAAAAGATTTGATGAGGAGAGTCAAGTTAAAGGCTCTAATGCCTAGGATGCCCCATCCACCCTGATTCTTCGGCACACATAATAACTCAAGCTTGCATAGATGTTGTTTTTTGGCCATATCTGTGGCTCCCCATAAGGATTTGGATAGAATTTGATTGATAAGATGCACAATTTGTTCCAAAAAGTAAAAAAGGTGACCCCAATACACAATAAATTGTGTAAGAACTGCTTTTATCATGATTAATCTACCACCCAGCGAGAGCCACCTATGAGTCCATTTGCTTATCTTGATATTGAATTTCTCCACCAGCCACATTCAGTCCTTCACTCTATATCCACATGTTTTGATTCTGTACCCCAGATATAGGAATCCTTCATTTTCCTTCTTAATATGAACGCAAAGGAAATTAGCAATGAAATTTATCTCATCCTCATCCACAATATCACAAATAAGAAAAGATTTATGTTTGTTAATGCATAGACCAGATGAACTCCCAAATCGAGTCAACAAGAAATGTACGTAAAACCAATGGTTTCTAATAATCCGAAAAAATATCAGAAGATCATCCAACACAACAAATACCAGAATATGAAAGTAGCACACGTGCTTTCAATTTGAAAACACACTCTCATATGGCTATTAAATATTAAGTTCAACGTTGATATAATTTTTTCATCTTTTTCCTGTAAGTGCTATTTACATTTATCTATAAAGTAAGTTTACATTAACATATAAGAACGGACGATAGTAATCCTAATATATAGTTGCTTCTTAACATTGCAGAAGGCAAAGTCAATAATAACGCATTTCTCAGACATATTGGATAGATTCATTTTGGTTTGTCGAGCCAAAAACAATCCATAGTTTACCCTAGCAGGGGTACCGTTAGGGAAAATTGTCTCATTCAATTTTTTTAGTTATCAATATAGTGGACTTGTGAATAAGGTAATGTATGTTGTTTTTTATTTACCAACAGACCAAATCCAACATTGCTATAAGCATATTACTTCAAACTAGGCACGTCATAAACTAATTTTGTAGGTTCCTTCTGACTAAAAGAAGCCACTTAAATAAAATGGCCACTAGAGTTAGCATAATAAGTTCAAAATAAAATGGCCACTAGAGTTAGCATAATAAGTTCAAAATAAAATGACTTCTTCTAGAGTGAAGAGAAATTGAAACGAAGAATCCTACACAAAGCTGACTTTTTTATTTGAAACGCTTTAGTCCATTCAGAGTGTAGAAAGCGTAAAAGCTCAAAATAATAAATTATTCATATAGCCTTATAATTTTGCTGAGGTGAAGAGAAATTGAAACAAATAATTCTACACACACATTCGAACTATACACCATTTTCTAGCATTTTTTTTTTTCTAAGTAAGACTAGATTCTATTACTGGAAAATATGGTACATACAGAGGTGTGCCTTCATAGGCGTTAAGAGTTCAGCACAATATCAAAAAAGACACTGGCTTTCTTAGTCTTTCACTGATATTTTATGTTGCCCCATTAATGTTCTCGCCTACCCAAATCTGCCTTTTGATTTTCTCTGGAGGGTTCTACAGATTTAAACCCTTGCTTTCTTAAATGGTGGTCACATCATAGCAGCTTCCGAATCTTTTCTCACCAGCTTTGTTCCTGAACATGTTCCTGCCATGTATTCTCGGCCTCTGCAATGTCAGTGACGAATCATGATAATCCTTAGCCACGATAAACCTGCGAAAACCCAAAATTGTTAAATAAAATCAATCACAGGGATGGCGAACCTGGTGGGGTTGATGGAGATGGAGATGAAGGCATGGCCAAGCGGGAAGAATGTGCAGGGTGGCGGAGGGATTACAATGGAACGATGAAAAATGAACTGGTGGAGACTTTTATAAGTGGAACAGCGCAGCACGACGTATGAATAGAGCGCAAGGTGTATGGATGAAATATATATACAAACGACGGGGAAATATGTTGAACATGCAGGACAACGACACATAGGCGTACAAAAGTCAAACGGAGCAGATGACGTGGTGAGAGGCTCGGGCGGTCAGCGGGATGTGTGAATGATTCCGGGCCCTACGATCAGAAATGGAATCGACGGTTAATACGAGCCAGAGGGCAATCAAAGGTGGGCCAGGGATGACGTGGGTGGGAGCTAAAAGGCGTGCAGCTCTGGTGGACGGGAGCCGTCGGATGTGGTCCCTCAGATCGGACGGTCCAAGTGAATTCTGCTGCATAACTTTCGTCCGAAGAATAATGCGCGAAATGGCGGTGGTTTCGGGCCCGTACAAAAGACACGCGGCATGCGATCAATGGAATCGTTGGGTTTAAAGAAAATACCGCCGATCAAGGATGGGTAGTTCGGAAAAGACCACCGGTTTTTGGGCGTGGGGACCACCATGGCATGTTATCTGTGGGCCGTAGATTTACATTGGATCGGACGGCTATGGTTTTGCCTGGAAGCATAAGGCGATAGGCTCTTTTTTGGTTAGGCACATGGTTTTATACTCAAGTCGTATGGGAATTTAAAACAAAGGGTGCTGCGGCTGTAGGGGCCAGGCCCGATATGACTTTAAATTGAAAATTTAAACCTTTGACTAGTGTATTTTAGGGCAGAAAGGGTAACGATGGGCAGGATATAGAGATCTTAGGCCATGGCAGAGGTTTTAAACAGGTTCGAAGGGGACTATTGGCCAAAATTTTTAATGGAGGCGCTGAAATGCACAACAGTCATCATCATTATCATCCTTACAGGAGGAGTGAGAGGGGATACTTTCCAGATGAGTTCAAGGAAGCCAAGCCTCATACATTTGATGGAGAGCTGAAGAAACTGAAATATGCAGAAGCTTGGATGCTTGGGATGAATAATTTCTTCGAGCTACATGATTATGAAAGGAAGGATAGTTATTTTCAGTCTCAAGGCAAAGGAACATATTTGGTGGGAATATGTGAAGCATGTCATAGGAATCAGGATATAAGAATTGAGTTGGCATGAGTTCAAAAGAATCTTCAGGAATAAGTACTTGTCATAGAGATACTTTGAAGGAAAGGCTAAGGAGTTATACAATTTGAAGATGGGGTCTATGACAGATGAAGAGTATTCAACTAAGTTTCTAGAGTTTTTGAGCGATGTGCCTTACCTGAAGGATGAGAAGATGAAGGTTCAAGGATTCCTCAGTGGACTACCATTAGCATTCAAGGATCATATTAAGTATGATGACCCTCAGTCGTCGAAGGAAGCCATTATGAATTTGAAGCATTGTTATGAGTAGTCAAAGTGCAAGACTGAGCCTAAGCGTGATTGGAAAGGTAATGACAAGACCAAATGAAAATGGCCTTTGATGCGGGAAATACCTCAAGATGAAGGTGAGAAATAAAATGTGGCTCCTTACAAGAAGTTCAGTGCAGTAGAGAAGGGACATGGATCTCAACCTGGAGAGTATCAAAATAAAGGTAGTGGCAGAGAATCGTTTCATTTTTGGATATGTGGCAAGGATCATCGCAAGAAGGATTGTCCATTGTACCAGGGTGGCATACCTCAAATTTATAGTGCTCATGAGGCACAAACAATTGGGGATGTTGGAAAGATCATTCCTTAGATCTATGCATCATTTGATAACAAGCAGGCGGATCACCAAGAATCCATTATTGAGATGGAAGGTAAGCTCTATGATCGAGTCATTTCCATTTTTATTGATCTTGGATCTAATTATAGTTACGTTAATCTTGACCTGGTGGATAAGAGTGGCTTGAGAAAAGAAGTGCATGCAGAGTCTTGGTTGGTGCAGCTGGAAGTAGGGACCAAGAAGAGATTTCATCATTGGGTTAGAGCTTGTGCATTTAAGCTAAATGGTATTCATACATTAGCACATTTAAATGTGCTTCCTTTGGGTTCATACATCATGAAATTGGGCATGGATTAGTTGTACCTTAACAGGACTACGGTAGATTGTTACGATAATTCTATTGAGTACTTGGATGATGATGGAGAAAAGAGAATATTGTGAGGTAAGAAGAAGCCTACATCGGTGATAATACTTATAGTTATGCAAGATAAGCGTAGTTACATGAAATGATGTGTATTATTTGCAGTGCATGTTTCCAGTGACAAGGGGAAGGATGTTGAGGATGTTGAAGTCTTGAATAGGTATCCAGTTTTGTAGCAGTTTTAGGATGTATTTCCAGCAAAGATTTCAGATTTACCACACCATAGGGAAATGGATTTCTCTATTGAGTTGGTACTAGGAGTAACACCAACATCAAAGGCACCTTATAGGATGAGCACTCCAAATTTGGTGGAATTGAATTTATAGCTTAACGAAATGCTTGATAAGGGATACATAAGGCCAAGTGTGTTGCCTTGGGGTGCACTAGTGGTTTTTGTGAACAAAAAGGACTATATTATTAGGTTGTGTATTGATTACAGTTATTTGAACAAGGTGACTATCAATAACATGTATCCTTTACTGTAGATTCATGATCTGTTTGATCAGTTTAAGGGAGTAACGGTGTTCTTGAAGATTGACTTGAGATCAGGATGTCATCAGGTACACATCAAAGAAGAAAGCATATACAATACCACATTCCATAACAGTTATGGGAATTATGAGTTTGTGGTGGTTTCATTTAGTCTTACTAATGTTCCAACTAATTTCATGTGTTTGATGAATAGTGTGTTGCACCCTTATCTGGACAAGTTTGTGATAATGTTCATTGATGATATATTGATATATTCTAAGAAGGAGGAAGAGCATGAAAAACACCTGGAAGTAGTGTTAAGATTGTTGAGAGTGCCTTAGTTGTATTCCAAGATTAGTAAGTGTAGTTTCTTACAGACTAAAGTTCATTACTTGGGACATGTTGTTTCCAAGAAGGTATAGCAGTGGGCCCGAAAAATATCAGAGGTACCATGGAGTGGGAAACTCCTAAGAATGTGGATGAGGTCAGATCATTCATGGAACTAGTAGGTTACTATAGGAGGTTCATCACAAAATTCTTATGGATTTCCTATCCTATTACATCTTTGCATTGAAAAGGAAAGAATTTTGAATTTGTTAGATTCCTATACTATAGTGATCAAAGTCAATTTGGTCTTTCTATGTATTTTGGTCAAGTTGTGAATTTTAGTAATGGTCTTATAAAGATAAATTCTAAAGTGTCATTTGGAGAAATAAGTGGTGTCACATCATGAGTTAGTGATCATGAGTTATAGTGTCCATTGTAAAATCAAATGTGTCATCAAGTCCTTATCATCAGAAAAGGTGTGTTGTGCAACTGTGTTGCGCTTTTGCTGCAAGAATAGATTTTGAAGTTTGAAGGTTTGTGTAGGCATAGAAGCTTTCTCATAGGTTTAAAACATTTTATGGACCATTTCACACCATCCCAGTGCTTTTAGCAATTCAGAGGATGGTCAGATGTATTATAAACTTGGAGCGTTGCATTTTTGGAAAAACACAGCGAATGCGCTGCGCTTTCACACAGTCACCATATTTTCACCATATATCTTAAACCATGCACCTATTTTCCATGAAATTTTTACAGTAGATGCACAGGGGTGAGATGAATAATCTCACTTAATTTCAGGTCAAAATGCTTCACGGTTGTCGAGAAATGAGACACTGTCATATACAACCATTTTTGGATTTTCTCGAAATCCGTGAGTCAGATTTGGCTCAAATTTTTTTGTGAAGAATAATTATAATGAGATTAACCTTCTAAAAAAATCATCTCAATATGATTCACCATTTAGGAGATATTTGAAAAATAAGCTCATTACATTTTGGTTGCAGGGGAGTTGTTGCGCTTTTAAAAGTTTCACTTCAAGATACTTTTTCAACCAACTAGAGATGAATTTTGAAAAAGTAAAAGAAGTTTTTGTTAATCACGAGCAAAATAAAATAAAATAAAAAAGCCTCTAATTTCTTCACAGGTGTCATAGATTGGAAGATTTGAATGAATATTTACAGCCTATATTATAGATTTTGTATTTCCTGTTTTAATCATGATTTCGGGCACATACTAAGAGGAGTTGGAGATAAATTTTGTAAAATGGAGAGATTTTTCTCCCAAGAACAATATCATATACAAAAACCTCCTTTTTTTGTAACAACTATCATGGTTCAAGAGATACGAGTTAATATTTGACCCATATTTTCGAGAAATTCAGCCCCTATTCCTAGCAGGTAGTTCCAAATTTAATGTAATTGATAATATATTTAGGGAAATGGTTGAGCTTGACTCCATAAGTCTAGGGATGAGATAATTGTATTTATTTTCATGAGTTTCAGTGTATAAAAGTTTGGTTGTTTGGTCAGGCATAAGAAGAGATATTGTGTACTTCACTTTTTCTTGGTATATTTTTTCAGTGAATTAAAGACAAAGGACGAAGTCTATAGGGGTTCCTATGTTAGTTTCTTTGGATTTGTGTTTTATTTGTTTTGTAATTTATCTTCTATAATAAATCATGCTTTGAAATGTGTCTTCTTGTTTATTTGAACAAAGATTTGTTTCAAAATTCACTTCAAAAGGTGTTATGTTTCAGTTTGCTAAACATTTATGTTTTCCACTTAAATGGCATTTAGAATTCATCTTGTTGTTTGATGCTTTGTATGTAATTTTCCACATATATTCAACTCACCCTCCTACAACGAATTTGAATGAAAAAACTACAAAAATACAACCTACCTTGCCCCTGTAGAAGATCCTTTTTATTTTCATCTGATCACTGGACACATATTCATCTTGACATGACTCCATGCCCAATGGATCTGTCTTCTTTCCTACCAACAAATATTTGAAATTTATGCCCCACTGAGCACCATACCTATCCTAATATCTAATTGATTTAACATTTCACATAGAGAGAGCCCTCTCTAAAACTAGAAGGGCTAGAGTCTATCTTACAAGTGGTTTGTGGTTACCTTAGATTTTCTCTCCTCAACCTAGGGAATCTACGAAGAGCTAACATTCTCGCGTCGTTGTTAGGAAGCGAAAAGGTTCCATCTTCCCTAGAAAATATCATCAAAGTTTCAAATCTGATTGTTGATGGTGGACAGAAGTCAGACACATGAAGGTTGTACCATTCACCTAGAGACTCCAATCAAGTTTCAGTCTTATCCAAAGACTCCATTAGAAGCAAGATCTAGAAATCAGGGTTTTACTAGTGACTCTATTGGTTCAATATGAGTTATGTATCTGCAAGGTATGCTCCTATGAATCGTGCTCATATTCCTCGCTTTACAAATTGTATGCCTTGTATATATTTTCTCATATTTACCAAAGTTCAAATATGAGAATGGTGATGATGTTGCTTTACAACTTATCAAATTTCATTGCATTCATGAGAGCTTAAAGTTGAATGGCATGAATATTGTCTCATGAAGATGTTCATGGCTACTCTGGAAGGAAAGGCAAGGTCATGGTATGAAAAATTACCAGCTGCTAGTTTATGTTCTTTAAATAATTTTCATACAATATTCTTTGAAAATTATAAAGGATCTTATCCATCTCTGCTACTAGTTCAAAATTGTTGTGATCATTTTGAAAATTTCATTCAACATTTGGAATTTTTTTATGAATATGATGTATTTATGGATGATGAGATTATAGAGGCCTTTCATGAGAATCCTTTTCAACATCAGGAGAAAATAGTAGAGGAAAATTTCCATGATATTCAAATGGATTTACAAAAGGCAATAATTTCTCCAAGGGCTAAAAATGAAGTAGATCGACTGATCCTAATATAGAAAGTTATGGTCCATCTTCTGAGTTTGAAGAAAATTTGGAGCAGTCTTGTCAGATGTTAAGTCACCGAGAGAAATAATAGGATAGACAATCAAAATTTTCACCAACCCTTTTATTTCACGGGTATTTATTCTAGGAACAATCTTATCAAATTCTAAGTTCTGAAATGCCATGTATAGAAACTTAAAACAGTGAGCTCACTTTAAATTAAGATGAAGGTGTTATTTTTGAAACTAGTGAGCTAAATAATGACAACAATACACCATAGTTACAAGAGGAAAATGAAGAGCATGTTGTTTCAGACCCTTTGGAAAATAAAGAAACAATTCAAGATTTCATGCCTCTCGAATAATGTGAAGGGTTAATTTTTGACATTCTTGTTGTCCATGATGTGATTGTTTCATTTGAAGCCTTTCAAGAACATGCAAAGTTTTGTCTTGTAGATGAAAAAGATGTTAAACAAACTTATGTTTTTTCATTTGAAAATGGTCATGAGGATTGCAATGAAATTGAAGATATGAAACGAGAGCATGAATCTTGGCTTCTTCCTTTTTCCCATCAACAAGAAATGAACATAATGAACATTCCTATTCTTAAATATGTTTTTTCCTTTGGATATGTGTTTTCTTTGTTTTGTAATTTATATTTTGTAATCAATCATGATTTGAAATGTGTCATCTTATTTAGTTGAACACATATTTGTCTCAAAATTCACTTCAAAAGCTGCTTTGTTTCAGTTTGCTAAAGATCTATGTCTTCCACTTAAATGGAATTTGGAATTCATCTTGCTTTTTGATGCTCTGTATTTAATTTTCCACCTATTTTAAACTCACCCTCCTTTAACGAATTTGACTGAAAAAACTCCAAAAAGGCTACCTACCTTGCCCTTGTAGAATATCCTCTTTCTTTTCATCTTATCATTGGAAGCATATTCATCTTGACATGAATCCATGCCCAATGGATTTGTCCTCTTTCTTACCAGCAAATCTTTGAAATTTATGTGCCACTGAGCTCCATACATAGCCTAATATCTAAGTGATTGAACATTTCAAATAGAGAGAGCCCTCTCTAAAGCTAGAAGGGCTATATTATACTTACAAGTGGTTTGTGGTTACCTCTGAATTTCTCTCCTTAGCCTAGAAATCAGAGAGCTAAGATAATGGAATGAGGAGTGTGCATCTAATTTTAAGAAATTGAAGCATTTGATTACAAATTCCTAGTTTTGAAGATTGAAAATCCTAAAAAAGAGTTTGTTATATGTACAGATTCTTGCAAGAGAGGATTTGGTGGAGTCCTAATGTAGGAAGGACAATTGGTATGTTATGAGTCAAGGAAGTTGAATGAGCACGAGAAGAACTATGTGACACATGATATTGAGTTTGTAGCTATAATCGATGCTTTGAATATGTGAAGAGATTATATTCTTTGTAGGAGGATCATAGTGGATTTAGTTACTTGTTTAACCAACCTAATATGAATGTCGGGCAAGCTAGATGGTTGGATACTCTCAGTGATTTTGACTTCGAGATCAGGTACATCAAGGGAAAGGAGAATAGGGTTGCAGATTCTCTTAGTAGAAGAGTGCAGGTGAATCACATTGCAGTAGTGAGTTCTTATGGGACAGACTTGCAGGAAGGATAACATGATGATAGGTATCCGTAGTTGAGGCACATGTTATAGCAGTAGAGTAAAGGTAATAGGGATGAGGAATATCATCGCACATAGATGTCTTGGTCATATTCAAGAACAAGATTTATGTGTCAGATAGAAATGATCTCAAGAATATTATCATGAGGGGGTTTCATGTTAATCCATATTCAGGTCACCTAGGATATCATAAGACATTAACAGAAGTTAAGAAGTTCTATCATTGGAAGAACTTGAAGAAAGAGGTGGTTGAGTTTGTTGCGAGTTGTTTTGATTATTAGTAGGTAAAATCATAGTGTAAGAATCAATATGGTCTATTACAACTGATTCTAATTCCATATTGGAAATGGGAGGTAATTTCCATGGACTTCATTATAGGTTTTCCGAGGACATCGAAGCAACATGATTCCATCATGATTGTGGTTGACAAGTTAAGTAAGGTATCTAACTTCATTGCAGTTAATTATACTAATTTAGCTAATGAGGTAGCTTATATTTTCATCAGGGAGATAGTGAGATTGCATGGTGTTCCTAAGAATATCATATCAGGCATAGATGCCAAGTTTACTTCTAGGTTTTGAAAGGAACTGTTTGCAGGCTTAGGGATAGAGTTGGATTTCATTACAGCTTATCATCCATAGACATATGGACTCACAGATAAGGTTAATAGGATTCGTGAGGACATGTTGAGGTTGTATGTCATGCATCAACAAAGGAAGTGGGAGGAGTATATTCCACTGGTAGAGTTTTCATATAATAATGGGTATCAAGAGTCCTTGAAGATGAGTCCATTTGAGGTTCTTTATGGGCATAGTTGTATTACTCCCATCAACTGGAGTGATCTAGTGAACAGGGTATGATTGGACCGGATATGTTGGCAGAGATGGAATGGGAAATGAAGGTTATTAAGAGGAATTTGAAGTCAACACAGGATAGGAAGAAGAGTTATGCATATCAAAGCAAGTTATTCAAGGATTTTCAAGTTAGCATGTGTACTTGCGCATCAAGTCGAAGGTGAGTGCCTTGAGGATTGGGTCATGTACCAAGTTTTTACCTAGATATTGAAGGCATTTTGAGATCCTTGAGAGGATTGGACCAGTATCCATGACAGACTTGCACTACCTCTCACAATGAAAGTCCACGATGTTTTCCATGTTTCATTACTTAAGAGATATGTGTAGGATTTTGATCATGTGATTGACGGTTCTATATTGCAAGGGGAACCCGAGGGAGAATTCCAGCGATAATAACAACGCATATTGCAGTGGGAACAAATCATGATTTGGAGCCGAGGAATAGAGCAAGTTAAATTATAGTGGAAGGACTTTGGGCCCAATGAAGCTACATGGGAGATGGATGATTAGATGCAGAGTTTGTATCCTTCATTATTTATTGGGTCAAGGAAATGAATTTTGATATATGTATGTATATATATGTATATGGTTGTAAGTACTGCAATGAGCTATGTTATAAAGCTCCAATAAGTGGTATAATTGTCATGTTTTTCATGGTTTTCGGCAATTGTTCATTGTAAATACTATATCAAGCTATGTTATAAATCTCCTTAGGTGGTATGTTTTGTTTCTAGTGGTTTGTTGGTCATAGATGGCATAGAACATTGAGGACGATGTTCCCCTAAGGGGGAGGGGTTTGTAAAAAACCCGGGTTAAATTTCATTTAATAAATCTTAATAAAGGAAAATAAAGGAAAAATAAGCCCAAGGTCATGGGACACGTATTGTAAGTTATTTTTTGGGAAAAGAACTATAGTGGGAATCACTTTCGGTTTATTAATGATTATGGATATTGGCAAAGGAAAAGAGGGATTAATTGGCATTTTATTTATGAAATAAAGGAAAATAGGAGAAAAGGAATGTGAAGGGACACATATTTTAAATGCTAAGGAAATTAAAATGAAAATGAAGAAAATATAGACATCAAAAATAAAAAGGCATCAAAGAATCAATTCACAACTTTTGATGGTTTAGCCTTTGTCAGTTTTAGTATGGGTTAATTGAGAAAGAGAGAGAGAGCTACAAGAGGAGAAAGCAATAAATCAAGTAAAGGAATGAAAATTAAAGTAAAGGACAAGTAAGGACAAGCAAGGAAAGCAAACGAGAGTAAGGATAAGGTTGGATCAGCAACTTCAACAGGAATTTTTTGTAGGTGACATGTTGCATGTGTGATTTCCTAGCTGAGGTGTGAACGCATGGTACATGCATTTGTTTATTGGTTCATTTGTTGTCATTAGAATGGGTTTTTTCAAGTTTGGCAGTGGTTTCTTCCTTTCCTTACCATTTCCTAGATACCCATGATGTGATGGGATTCATTTCTCGGTTATGCTTTGGATTTTCAGAAGGTTTTGGAACTGGGTGAGGTGGTCTTAGAAAATTCCCAATGGTTGGGGATGGAGATGGTTTTCTTCGAGAAGGCCTCGACAAGTGGGTGGAGACATGAAAATTCCTTAAGGTATGGTGAATAAATTCTGAGGCATCCAAGCTTGGTTTTGTTTTGTGATCTTAGGACAGGTTTAGGTGAGATCACTTGTACTTGTGAGTATGTTTCTTTGATGGTTGTTCTGTCATGGTTAATATTATGGTTATATGTTGGTAATACACATGGTTTATGATGATCTCTAGCTATGTATCTTCTTATGCTTTGATAAGTTAATGAATGGTTGATGAATGCATGGAATAGCTAGTGTGGTTGTAGCTATTTGAGAGGGCATTATACCTTCTCGATGATTTCTAGATGGAGTAAAAATATTTACACTCAGATATGCATTCATGACCTATAGCTTACATGTTTACCATGTGTTTGATGAAATTTCTATTGTGTTATAGTCATTCTAGGTCAAGTTTTTTTAGTCAAGTTTGAATGCTTAACATTATCATTATGAGAAATATTATTATGGAATGTTACAGGAAGTTATGGGCAATGGTTCGGAGGCTAGTCTAGAAAAGTGGCTAAGATATCGAGACCACAGACACAAAACTAAGGAATTTCGGTCACAACTGCTGACACCTAGGCTTATGAGTGAGGTTGGAGCCTCATAACCACATGTATGCAATGCCAACGGTGCGATTATAGGTCTAGGTCAGAGAAAAATGGTTCCAGTTCAGGGATTTGTCACCTAGGGTGGTTGTTCATCCTCTGAGTAGTTGGTGGTTCCTGAGGAAGGTCAGTAAGTCTTAGTTGTGTGCCCCAGAGGAATTGTAAAAGTGGGTAAATGTGGGGAGGGGCATGTTACATTGAGGTATTCAAACTTAACAACTAGTAGGATATCGAGTTGTGTTATAACCAAGCCACTGGGAGGAAGAGGCACTCCATTTTTATCTTCTTATTCTCATCTTCAATTCACGGGTGGGTTGGGTTTTAAATTTCCTGCTTAACTTGTGCAAATTGCAATTTAATGTCATGTGAACAGGAAGAAACATGAAAAATGAATCAGTCTTGCCCTTTCTCTTCACTGTCTATGTTTGGGTGGGCATTCTCCATTACGAATAAGAAACAAATTGTTTCTAAACAAGGCACCTTGGGTCAATGGAGTCATGCAGAGACGTGGTTGAGGCGAAAGAGGTTGGCTTCCTGAAGTGTTTCCTGAAGTAGAAATGTGAGATAAATAATTAGAGGTGTGGCAATTATGGTTCTCTCTGTTTGTTTCTAGGTAAAGAGCAAATTTAGTATGAAGCATTAAGTTTGAAATGTTGTAGATTTATGTTCTGTAAACCGTAGAGTTGTTCCTATAACGACATCTCCGATATATATTTATTTATTTTTCCACCTTGTTGTTTGTTTATGTCATAGGTACATATGAGGTTTTCACATGATCAACAGGGTTAAAACAATGTTTGATTCTCGTTTATGGTCGTGTTATTTTTTATGTGTATCCTCTTGGCCTTCATTATCTTACATGTAACTTTATGCAAATTTCTTCTGTGCTTTTTCAAAAAAAATTATTATTACCATGTCAAGGATCAAGTAACCACTGTTATGAAGATTTGTGTCTAATCTTGCGCCTCTATTTATATTTTTATATTATAATGATGCATCTATAATACTTTGTATTTTGCTATTAAGATGAATTAACTCCCTCCCTATTTCTATAATCATGAAGAATTAATGGGGCGGAATATTTCTCTGTAACCTTTATTTTATGATGTGAATTTATAGCTGCATGTATAACTAGCACAACCACATTTACAAATGTGGTTGATATACTTCTATAGGTGTATATCCATCACCTCCACATTAATAACTGTTAGGTCTATTTTGTTAAAAGCTATCTATTTTTCATTATTAATAACTATATAAATAATAATAGCCATATTATTTTTTATTTATATAATTATATTTATTATATTAACATTATTTTGTATATTAATATAATATTAGTTATTACATAAAATATTTCTAATATATTAATAGTTATATTTAAAACTATTATATAATTGACATATAACATAATAATAACATTTAGTTATTATTAATAATTTGTATTTATCTCTCACCATTATGTTATCATCAATAATTAATATATATTTATTAATATAATTGTCAATATATTTTATATATTTATTTGAAGTATATTAATAATGTGTAAGAAATTCTTTCAGTGAAAATCACTTGTAAGGAATTTTTGCTGACGCTTTTCGAACCAGCTAGTGTGACTCATCATCAGGACAAGATGAGAAATTTGAACCAAAAAACCAGATTAAATAGACAAGAAAGCTCCAACTAGCCATTAGGAACATAACGTCTAGTTTGACTAAATTAATCAAATAAATGAAATTTATTTTATTTTATTAATTTAGTCAAACTAGACAGCTAGTTGGAGCTTTCCTGTCTATTTAATCTGGTTTTTTGGTTCAAATTTCTCATCTTGAACGCGTCGGCAAAAATTCCCTACATGTGATTTTCACCAAAAGAATTTCTTACACATTTTATGGATCACAGAAGCAAAATTCCCAGTATATTAATAATATTAACTATATATATATACTATATATTAAACTAAAATATATTATATTGGAAATATATATATATATATATATATATATATATATATATATATATATATATATATATATATATATAACACAATTTAATATAATATATTAATAAATGGAAGATATTAAATTATAAATCTAAAGTATTATTAATATTACAGACTAAAGTCACTAATAAACCTAAGGGATTAATATTATAAACCTAAAGGATCAACAAACCCAAGGAACCAATATTAAAAACAAATGGGATTAATAAATCCTAAAAATTAATATTTTAAAACCAAGAGAAACCCATGAAATTATTAATATTATAAAATTAATGAATTAGTAAATCCAAGAGATTATTAATATTGTAAACTCTAGAAATTAATATTTTTAATTCAAGGGATTAATAAACCCAAGGGATTATTAATATTATAGACCCAAGAGATTAAATTATAAATACAAGGAGTTATTAATATTTTAAACCCAAGGGAGTAATAAACCTAAGGAATAAATATTATAAACCTAAGCAATCAATATTAAAAACACAAGGGACTTATAAACCTACGAATTAATGTTTTGAACCCACAAGATTATTAATATTATAAACCCAACCAAATTAGTAAATATAGTTGAAAAATGTTGATAAACATTAATAGTATAAATCTAATATTAATCATAAAATTAATATTTATATTGATAAATATATACTAATAAAAATTACAATAATATTAAGAAAAACCATTATATTATTATTATTATTAGTAATTATTAATTTTTATTAATAATTAATTATAATGTTAATAAATTATTATTATATTATTAAAATATTTATTGTTATTACTAATTATTTAATATTATTATTATTTAATATTAATAATAATTTATTAATAACAATTAAATAATTATTACTAAATAATAATAACAATCACTTAAATAATAATAATAATAACTAATTAATTAACATTAATTAATTAATTTATTATTATTATTATTATTTATTAAAAAATATTATATATATATAAACAATCTTGTATAATGTTATCAAATACAAAATATTTCTTGCCTTATGTTCATAATATCTCATGGTTTTGTTGTCGCAATGATGCTCAAAAATCAATTGTTCTCATCAAAATAGGTGAGGCAATTACGTACATGTTGTTTGGAATGTATGGTCACATCACGGACCTCGGAGCTGGAAATGCCACCATTACTATTGTACAATTCTTCTTTGGTTTGTATAATTCTGATATGTCTAAATGAGTTTCTCTAGAAAGGCTATGGATTGCGGTGTCTCATTTCATTGTTCATTGTTACTAATATATCCTATGTACCTTTATCTATCTTAAGTGTTGCTTGGATTTTATTCTGATCTTTCTTTCCAAAGAACTATAACTTGTGGTATCTTTATAAATCTAGAAATAGTGAATTTGGCTTCTATATAAATCTTCATAATTTAGTTTTTTTCTTCTGCAATTGCGGAATCTGCCAAGTGTTACTAGCCTACTTCTCAGAGTTTTGGTTTTTCTAGTTGTAATATACTTCCAAGGCTTTCATGTTGTTTTTCCAATGAGCTCAAAGAATGCATGTTCACAACATGGTTCATATCATGTGAGGTTACTCTATACCTCAAACATGCCAATTATTCTGCACTCAACTTTTGTTTCAAAATTTGTATTTTATTTCCCAGTTATAATTTCTCTAGTCTTTTATATGCCAAATCTGCAAATTCATTTATTTGGAATCTGAACAAAGTTAGCTTCATTTGAAACTTCCCCGCTAATATATTGCACAATCTGAAGGAGTCTCAATACTGAAGAGGTGGTGGGTCAATTCTTGTAGGTGGCATTGTTTAATAGGAAGAATTTGTTCTATGCATGCATACCATTACATCAACCAAAGAGTCTTTGTCTTGCGTGTAGTATTTATGAGTAGTAAATTATTGCTGATATAGCTCATCAAATATATTAGATTTATGTTCATTAACTGTAGTAGTGACTATTCACAATTTTTTGTGTTTATAGATAGTGATGAGTTTGAGATCCACTACCTCAAAATCAAGAAGCCTGGTACTCTTAAATAAAACCGCAATATAACTACAAGACTCAACATATTCTCACACAAAAGAAACATAGGATTCAAAATCTTCTCAACAGGTGACACTAGAACCAAGAACTTATTTTTCCTTAAATTCAATCATGATTAGTTCTTTTTGGGTCTGAGTTACAATTTCACTGGTCTTCTATTTGTACAAAGTTTATCACCCATGTCACAAGTTCAGCAGGTAGGAATTCTTCTAGTTTGAATTTAAGACAAATATGCATTCTTTCATTCAATTGTTTTAAGCTTGGAAGACCATCTATTTCCAAAAATGAAATCAAATAATATTTTCTTGGACTATTTTTTTTTCTTGTTACAAATTTACCTAGTTTTGAGTCTTTTTGGGAAAGTGAGATGTAGCTCCACATTCAATGGTAAAACAACAAAAGCTTAATAGGTATTGGAGGAAACGACAATTTACCCAAAACCTGAAGGAAGTAGATGAAAACAACAACTCAAAAGTGTGTGAAAATAAGATAGAAGTTTTGTGAGACATGATTGGTATTAAAAGAACTACAATGGCACCAAGAGGTTCTCCTATACAATGGCTTGATCCTCATTTCCATAAAAACAAGTTTGAGCAATCGGCTAAGTTTTGCTTCAACTTGTTCTCGAACAAAAAAACTCTTTTATTAGAATTAAGTTACGAATTTGAACTTGTCAATCCTTCTTGAAAGGAGGATGATTTGTTAAGTTGATCATTTTCTATTAATAAATGCTATCAAGAACTTAACTTTATTACGGAAAAGTTTCAATCTTTACTTGTTTCTTCTTCTTTTTTTGAAACTATACATTACATCATACTTATTTCCGTGGCAAGTTTGCACTTCCAACTTTTTTTTTTTTTTTATATATATTTATAATATTCTGAACAATTCTACATGTATGTTAATCATATTGTCTACTTTTGAATTATGTCACTTTGTTTCAATTATTTTACTGACTATAGAGGCACTGCAATATATCCTTTCTTTTGTAGTTTTATGTGATTCAGGTATTTAATTCAAAAAGTCTATTTTTAATAGTTCACAATAGTATTACAATAATTTTATTACTTTGTATTTAACATTCTATTTTTTCTTTTCATAATAGTTTTATTTTTCGAGGAATATGCAGATGTTTGCGGAAAATTAGTGACAACCGCTAAAATTTAATTGGAAAATTCTTTAACAAACCTATGTGATAATTGCATATTTTTATTTTTTTAATAAACTTTGTAACTCAAAACCTTCGTGCATATCATTCTGATAGTAACACATCACATTAATATAAGGCATTATATCATGAAAGAAACATCATGTTGAATACTTGTAGTATAATAAATTCTACATTCTTAAGATTTAATAATGGGCATTTTATGGTTGTTTTATGCACAAAACTATATCCAAAAAAATTCACCTTTGAAAAAATACACTGAGGTGCCACAACGTGGTTCTTGTTATTCATGTCATCAAGCAATATTATTAGATTTTAAAATTGACTACTGTAATTTTATAAGAAGTTTTGTTAGTTGACTAGTGTAGTTTTATAACAAGTTTTGCTATTTCACTTGTGTAGTTTTATAACAAGTTTTTCTAGGTTCTCTCCCTTTCCACAGGGAATATAAAATCATATCTTTTAATTCTAGGGATTAATATTTTTATCTAGGATAATTTTTTTATGTTTTTTTAAAGAAAAATATCTATTAATTTAGATTTTTTTATAAAAGTGATTAGCTCAAATTTTATAATATAAAACTATTTTACATTAGAAATAGCTAAACATTTATATGAAGAGTATAAATTATTAAAAATTTGAATATTTTTACAAAAATATCGCCACATATTTCACATAACATCTTATGGATTAGTGAGATTCACCAAAGTTTCTAAATTTTAAAATAAATTTTTATCTTTAAAATTTTCCCATATGCATATAAGTCCAATTAGTAAGGTTACACTCATTTAGCATACAATTCTACATAGCAGAATAATGTAGGCCAAAAATAAAATTCTTCAATTTTCATCTTGATTTTACATCAACTAAATTGATATACTCTTTAGTACCAGGGAAACATGCATTTTCTTCACTGCTTAATATGGATTTGATGGAAAATAATAGGGGAGAGGCTTCTATTGTTGTGCAAGGACCAATAGTAGTTATAGTACTGGTCCCACACATCCATCAAACATAAATTACAAACTCACTAAAATATTCACATAAATATTTGATAATAAGTTATATAAGTTATATAAATATGTCCAAAATGGGCCCAGTTTTTTACTAGACCAACAACTGCCATACACCAAGTCTAACATCACAGGTTGACAAGACCTACTATCTCAAGTACCTCCAGTTCTGAATTACCATTTAAGGCAAAATGCACTACAAAACATTACAATGCTACCCATCCAAAAGTACAGTTATCCCATCAAACAGTGCCCCACTAATTTTGCATTGGGGGACTACACCTAATTACTGAATAACACTTGGACAAAAACTGGGTAACACCTGCCCAAGGACTGAGTACCACCTGCACAAAAATAGGTGAAATGTCTATCAGCAATATGTACATGTTTGTTTAACCATTCAGCCTATTGAAGACATTAAATGACACCATTCAATTCAGGAAATAGTTCACCCAACCTTTCATTTCAAGAATTAAACACAACAGCCTTGGAATTACAGGAATTAAATTCAGGAAAGCATTTCAATTCAGGAATTAAATTCAGGAAAGCACAAGGATCAACCATGAAAGCTTTTCAGCCATTGGATCATGTACAAATCAATCCACAACACACAATTAAATTTGGGAGATGGCAATCCATGCCAATCTTCCCTACCAATTAAATTCTAAATCATAAAACTATAAAACATCAATTGTTACTGCATTTGAGGCATTCGTTTTACTCTTAAACTACTGCTGACATACATTCAGAGTTTTCAGACAGTGTTCCATTCATTTTGCAAACATACAGTTTTCAGAAAGTGAGTTTTCAGACAGTGAGTTTCCATTTTGCAGACATACAATCCTTTTCAGACAGTGTTCCAAACATACAGACAGAGGACAGAGTGTGCTCAGTGTTACATTCCAGATAGAGTGTGTGCACAGTGTTACAGTCCAGACAGAGTGTGCACAGTGTTACAGTCCAGACAGTGTGTGTGCAGAGTGTTACTTTCACTCTCTTCATCAGTTGATATTCACTCTCTTCATCAGTTGCTGGAGCATTGCTGGAGACATACAGGTATTTCGTTGTTCTTCAATAATGTTATTCAATATATTGAGTACTTTACATACATTCAGAGTTTTCAGACAATGTTCCATTCATTTTGCAGACATACAGTTTTCAGAAAGTGAGTTTTCAAACAGTGAGTTTCCATTTTGTAGACATACAATCCTTTTCAGACAGAGTTCCAGACATACAGACAGAGGACAGAGTGTGCTCAGTGTTACATTCCAGACAGTGTGTGTGCACAGTGTTACATTCACTCTCTTCATCAGTTGCTGGAGCGTTGCTGGAGACATACAGGTATTTCATTGTTCTTCAATAATGTTATTCAAGATATTGAGTACTTTATCATTATTTTAGTTGAGAAAATCACATAGATTAAAGAAGCTATGAGTGTTCAAACTAGCTTACTAATTAGCTACTCCAAATTTCAAGTTGGAATTTTTCTAAACCTTTAAGTCCAGTATTGAGTAAAATCTTTCAAGAAATTGTTCCAACACACAGTCCCCTAAGAAAAATACATCAATTTCTGTGGAGAAAATGTAGTTGTCAGCGTTCAGGCTATTACAAGTCCACCATCTAACAGCGTTCAGGCTAAAATATTTCAAAAAATTATAAGAACAGCAACCTACTAACTACATAGGAACATTGCCTACTAACTACATTAGAACAGCAACCTACTAACTACATAGGAACAGTGCCTGCTAACTACATAGGAACAGTGCCTGCTAACTACATAGGAATAGCAACCTACTAACTACATAGGAACAGTGCCCTTCAAAATTTATAAGAACAACAACCTACTAACTACATAGGAACAGTGCCTATCGGGCAGAGGGTTTTCCTAAGAAAAACAAAGGATTCATAAACCTTGAACGCCTACACACAGTCCATGTCCAAAGATAAGTCCATTTTAAAACAGGCACTTACTGATTTTACACAAGTCCATGTAGCTACATATCTTTCTCCTGTTGATATTACAAGTAATACATAATTGACAAGTAATACTTCAATGTCAATTAATTCACAACCAACATACATTTCTAGTTGCCTACAATATAAATGTAGTTGCCTCCTCCTTTTGTTGTGCTTATTAAGCAGATTTGGATATTGACTTTATATTGAATAAAATCTTTCAATAAAAATAGTTCTAACACACAGTCCATGTCCAAATATAAGTCCATTTTAAAATAGGCACTTACTAATTTTAGACAAGTCCATGTAGCTAACAGCCATGTAGGTATCACATATCTTTCTGATGTTGATATTACAAGTAATACATAATTGACAAGTAATACTTCAATGCCAATTAATTCACAACAAACAACTGAAAGATTTCATGTTATTAGCAAAAATTTTGGAATTCATACATAATTATAGTTTACTCTATACAGTTGTGTTGTAATACTTATCAAATTTCTTAACGATGTTGGAAATTGCAGGTTGTATCCATGCCAAGAGTTTTTGTTGCAGATCGGATAAGGAAAAGGAGGCGAGGGAGAAGGGGGGCCCAACTGCGGAGTAGTTCATCAGATGATGATGGCAATGCTCCCATTGCTCCTAGTAATGTAGTTGAAAAGGACCCTGTGGTTGCAGATCATCCCAGCCCACCATCAGCCACAGAACCACCTTCGACCACAATACAAGGTGCAATTTCAACAAAGAAAATCAGTGCAATCAGAGGCTGGACAAAGGAAGACATGCTTGCTGCAATTGATGACATCGAGTTTAAGGGATATTCAATCCGTGCATCAGCAAAAAAACATGGTATTGCTGCCTCTAACATACATTATTGGATAAATGGGTTGACTAATACAAAGCGTAGAGGGCCTGTTACAGTCATGACTAAAGAGGAGGAAGATGAGGTGGTGGAGTGGTGTAAGGAGATGGCCCAATTGGGACATGGGTTAGAGCTTATCCAACTTAAATCCACTATAGCTCAAATATGTCAAGGGAGGCCAAACCCCTTTAAAGATGGTTTTCCTGGTAAGTCATGGTGGAGTGGGTTTAAAAAGAGGCATCCAGACCTTGTGTTACGTACAGCAGAGGGCCTTGACAGAGACTAGGCTTTAAATCTACGCCCTGCAATTGTTTCCAAGTTCTATAACACTCTTTCTACTGCATATGACCAGCACTCATATGCCCCAGACCATATATGGAACTGCGATGAAATAGGCTTACAGGCAGGAAGAAATTGCGGTATGCAGGGAATTTCCAAGAGAGGGAGTAGAAATGTGCCTAAGATATTGCCTAAAAGCAGGGAGTGGATCACAATTCTTGCCTCTGTCAATGCAATTGGTTCATCTATACCAGGATTTTATCTATTTAAAGGTAAAACTCAACTAAAAAATTATATACAGAATTGTGAACCAGGGGCATGCATGGCTGCACATCCACATGCATGGATGACAAAGGAACTATTCCTAAATTGGCTTTGCCACTTTGCTGCTTCTGTACCGGGTAGTGTCTCGCCTGAAAACAGGCACTTGATGATTTTAGATGGCCATGGAAGCCACATGGCTGTGCAGACAATCGAGGAGGCCAATAAGTTGGGCATTGACCTGTTAACATTGCCGGCTCATACTACTCACAGATTGCAGCCCCTTGATGTGAGCGTGTTTGGGCCTTTCAAGAACTATTTCAGGGTGGAGCGAGCTTCATGGATGGCAAAGAATCCAGGGGTGGAAGTAAAGAGGTTTGAGCTAGCTGAGCTTGCAAGTAAAGCATTTAAAAGGGCTCTCACACCTTCTAATATCAAGGCTGGGTTTAGGAGGACTGGTATATGGCCACTCAATTTTTATGCTCTTATGCATGATACCACATGTAGCCAAGCATTTGAAGTGGAAGTTCAAGAAGCAGAGAACTTAGAAGAGCATGTTGGTGCCAAAGAAGATGTAGCTGCTGCTAAAGGTATAATGTCCCTTTCTGAAGGGTTGTTCTGTGGTGGTGATGATGCTGAGCATGTCAGTGAGACACAGTTTAGTGATGAACCAACTACCAATATCAATGAGGTTGTGACACCCACTGATGCAGCTGACAATGAGCAATTGACCATGCCAACCCAAGTAAGTGCACCATCATGGCTGGCAGAGGCCGTGATGAATATCACTGGAAATAATGTATCTACCACCAATGAGGATGAAAGCATGGACATGCCTTCACAACCATCAGGGTTGAACACCGAACTTTTTCATTATTTTGTGGACAATGGATCACTAGAAGAGGAGCCTATTCAGCATGAAGTACCTGAAGAAGACAACAATGGGGGCCAATCAGTTGTCCCAGAAGATGAAATCCAGCAGGCAAGTCCGGAAAAGCAGAGATTACTTGGTGCATTCCTAAAGCTACCAGTAGAGAGAGTGAAGGCCTCATCAAGGAACTCAACCTCAGATTATCTTCGTTTAGGGAGGAGTTCACAATTGCTCACATCTAAAGACTATATGAATTTAATGTTTGAGTCTGAACGTAAAAAGAATGAAATTCAGGAAGCTAAAAAGAGAAAGAAGGAGTTAGCCAATGAAAAGAGGGTTGCAAGGATTGCAACAGCAGAAGCTCGAGCAAAGGAAAGGTTTGGAAGACAAAAAGAAAGGGAAGATAAGGAACATCAAGAGCAATTGGCAAGGCAACAGAAAGAGGCAAGAAAGGTTCAGCAAGAGTTGGAAAAAGGAGAAGGGGTGAGAAGCAGAGAAGGCCATGGTTCAAGCCAGTTTGAGGCAAATAGGTTGATTTCTAACACGCTAGACCACATTGCAGATCAGACACCATCATTCCAAGATCTGATTAACATCCAAGTCCCTAGCTATCAGGCAGGGGTTAGGCCCACCTCTTATATGCCTACCAGTGTAGGTTTGAATCCTAATTTTGTTTATATGACACCTGCAGTCAGTGCTGGGGTTAGTAACACAAGTGGACACTTGGGCTACTCAGTCCCACCATGGCTACATGGAGAAAATTGGATTCAACCATATGCCAACATTCAGGCACATCCTAATCATCCAATGTTGGACAGTCCACCATGCTTGGGCAATGCAGGAAATGGAAGACATCAAGCATAGAGGTGCCATGACTTAATTTTTGTAACTACAAGACACTGTGATTTTGGTAAGGATCAAATAGGTTTGCTAATGATACCATCCATGGATGTTTGGGAAGCTACAAACATTTTCAAATTAGTATGTATAAAACAGTGTCTAAATCCTACAAGTTTGTTAATCTGTTGAATTTATAGCCTTAGCCTATATCGATTTTGTATGAAGTTATATATCAAACAATTTATAATTCCTACATATCAAATGTCAAACTTTCTAAATCCTACAATTTTGTTAACTGCTAGTTATAGCCTTAGCCTATATCGATTTTTTGCGAAGTTATATATGAAACAATTCATAATTCCTACATATCAAAATGGGTATTTCTAAATCCTACAAGTTTGTTAATCAAGAAGTATAGCCTTAGCCTATATCAGATTTTTTATGAAGTTATATATCAAACAAATATAATTCCTACATATAAAACAGTGTCTAAATCCTACAAGTTTGTTAATCTGTTGAATTTATAGCCTTAGCCTATATCATATTTTTGAATTCATAATTTAACAAAGAAATTGAATTGAAAATCATTAACAAAAAAATCTGATTGCATCTAAACAAACTATCTCTTGTCGCATTCAATCATGTTAACAAAATGATTGTAGCAATGACAAGAGTAAAGACTAATAGCATTAACAACTCTTGAAATCCTAATGCTATAATGTTCAAGTGCACTAAATGAAAAGCAACTAAATCATCGCCCATCTTTTTACCGAATTGAAGTGATTCAATTAAGATGAGAGATGAATTTTATGGCTCTGTAAATTTCAAGTGATTCAAACAAAACATCTAAATACAATAAACCAGTCCAAAAGAGAAATCGTGTAAAACAGAATTGCAACAATGACAAGAGTAAAGACTAATAGTATTATACAACTCTTGAAATCCTACGTTATAATGTTCAAGTGCAATCTAAACAAAAGCAACTAAATCGTTGCCCATCTTTTACTGAATTGAAGTGATTCAATTAAGATGAGAGATGAATTGTATGGCTCTGTAAATGTCAAGTGATTAAAAAAAAATCTAAATACAATAAACCAGTCCAAAAGAGCAATCGTGTAAAACAGAATTGCAACAATGACAAGAGTAAAGACTAATAGTATTATACAACTCTTGAAATCCTACGTTATAATGTTCAAGTGCAATCTAAACAAAAGCAACTAAATCGTTGCCCATCTTTTCCTGAATTGAAGTGATTCGATTAAGATGAGAGATGAATTGTATGGCTCTGTAAATGTCAAGTGATTTAAAAAACATCTAAATACAATAAACCAGTCCAAAAGAGCAATCGTGTAAAACAGAATTGCAACAATGACAAGAGTAAAGACTAATAGTATTATACAACTCTTGAAATCCTACGTTATAATGTTCAAGTGGAATCTAAACAAAAGCAACTAAATCGTTGCCCATCTTTTACTGAATTGAAGTGATTCGATTAAGATGAGAGATGAATTGTATGGCTCTGTAAATGTCAAGTGATTCAAAAAACATCTAAATACAATAAACCAGTCCAAAAGAGAAATTGTGTAAAACAGAATTGCAACACTGACAAGAGTAAAGACTAATAGTATTATACAACTCTTGAAATCCTACGTTATAATGTTCAAGTGGAATCTAAACAAAAGCAACTAAATCGTTGCCCATCTTTTGCTGAATTGAAGTGATTCAATTAAGATGAGAGATGAATTGTATGGCTCTGTAAATGTCAAGTGATTAACGAACATGAATTGTATGCTCGTTATATTTTGTGGTAAATTGACAATGCAATGTAGTTTCAGACGCTTGAAAACAAAAAAAAAGGGTTAACGAACATAACTAACTGTGAGAATAAAGAATACTGACCTTATTTACTTCATATATGCCAATTATAATTTGCAGTAACTGACCATACAATGAAACTTACAATACAATGTAGTTTCAGATAGATTTAAATTTGTCAGAGGAAAATAGAGTTACTGTATGTACTATGTACAATGCCAGTACCAGAATACTGGGAAACCAGTTCTGAACAAAACATACCACCCTACCCTTTTTTCAAAGAGGAAACCTGGCATCATACCATTAAGGTAGGTACATAATCAGATAAAATTTAATGTTGTTATAGAATAAATGGAACATTTGAAATTTAAATAATAATTAGGTTTAAATAATAATCAACTAAACAAAATGCAATCCTGATCACATCAACCCTGTCATAAAAACAATGAATCCTCTGTCAACTCAATTCCCAGATAGGAAACTCTATTTACCTAATAAAATGAGTTGGAGCAGGGATGCTCACTGTCAAATATCCATCCACCAACACATTGCATTAAGGAGCTTGATACAAATATCAGTAGATTAGTAACATTGACTACTTTGCTAAATAAATCTAATTGGCTTTGCCAATTTAAAATTTGATATTTATAAAATATTTTTTCTTAAAGAAAATAATGTAAATGGGAGAAAAATAGTTACTTTTCTTAATTCAATTCCTAATAGTACTAATGATATGATAAATTTTAAATTCCTAATAATAACAGTGACCTGATAAACTTTAATGTAGCAGTTTAGTATTAAATAATAATTCTGAAAAAGCAAAACAATATACGTTCCTCACATGGAATATAACACTCTTTTTTGTGGGGTTCTGCTGCAAGCTGGAGCGGGGATGCTCAGTGTCAAATATTCATCTAGCAACAGGCTGGAAACTCCAAAAAAGAGCAGCTCACCGCAGATGTACAGTGACGAGAAGCATCTAAGAACTGTGGAATTATCTACAAGTTCACCATAAAAATTATACCCACAGGAACGCTAAATAATAAGTAACATCTTTGTGTATAACTAAAAAGGAAACTCCTTTCATTCCAAGGTGAAAGGGTCGGCCATTAATTTAAGTACTTAGACCGTGGCTCAGTTCTTTTAATCAAATTATACAGATTACAGATTATACAACCACATTTTAGAACAATAAACCCTACATTGCACTGCTACAAAAAAGAAAAATCAGGTGTGATGCCTCCTTAATCATTTAATCATAGGTTCCCCAGAGGGAAAGACGACTGAAAAATCCCAGAACTTAGGGGAGAGGGGTCAGTGCCCAAACACATCCACGGTAAGAAACCCTAATCAAAATCCCAATTGGGTACCAGTAAAGTCCAATACTCCCATTTTTCCAGCACAGAATTTCCCAATTGGGTATCAATAAAACACTGAATTGCATTGCTTTCACATGTAACTGAGAAGACTTAAAATTCATAAGCAGAGAACCACAAAAACTGATTTTCCAATTAAAACCCTAAACCACAGTAAGGCTGGATTCTAATTTTCCAACGAGAGAGACAACAGTAAACCTCTCTATTTTCCAATTAAAACCCTAAACCCTACAGACAGTAAAACCCCAGTAAAACCCTAAACCACAGTAAACCACAGTAAAACACAGTAAAACGCTGTAAAACCACAGTCAAACACTGTAAAACCACAGTAAAACAGTAAAAAAGCTCAACAGAGAACATCTCCTCAAGGTTAAATGTGTTTACAAACACATAGATATCACTGGTAGGACAGAGTCCTACCTTAAAACTTGTCTCCCTCCTGGCCTTCCTCCTTGCCTTGCCCGCCAACTGCATTGTCCTTGGCTTCTCCACTGACCTGCAAAAAATCAAAAACACAATCATTCACAGAGCACCAACATTAAAAAAAATGCAAAAACACTTAAAACTAACATACTAACGCACCTGAAAGCACAATTCACAACATCTAGAGCTGAAAAACGCACCTGAAAACAAAATTTGCAGCATACAGACCTGTAAAACACGCAGTGCCGAACCAGAGAGACGAGGTATGTCCACCATGGAGCCGAGGTATGATCACCACCACCACAGAGCCAATAAAAACCACCACAGAGCCTAGAAAAACCACCACAGAGCCGAACTAAAACCACCACTGGGCCGAGCCAAGTAAAACAACTACAGAGCCGAATAAAACTACGAAAGGGCGAAGGTAAAACATCCACAAGGTCGAGGCATGACAAAACAGAGCCAAGCATAAAGAGCAAAGAGTCGACCCTAAACCACACAGCGCCGAGGTAAAACCACCAAAGCGCCGAGGTTAAACCACCACAGAGGTGAGGTTGAACGATTATGTAACCCAGTGTGAATAGCCAGAGAGTATAAACCACCCACAATTGGAATGTCGTCGCGGCCGAACCAGGACCAGGGGAGCTCGAGCCAGGAGAGCAGCGGCGCCATAACGAAGGATGGAGCGCGCGGACAGTGGCGGCGGAGGCGTCGGGCATTGGAGAAACGACGCGCAACAAATGGAGCGGAGAACGCACAACAACCAGACCCGGAGCGGGAAATGAGGCTTCGTCGAGAAGCCTCCACAATATGGCGGGAGACAACCGGCTGGACAGGTAAGAGACCGGAGGGACCGGCTGCACGTGCCCGCCACGTGAACGCCATGCGAAAGGACAAGTGTCGTACATGAGCTGGCCCTCCTGACGTGGCCCCGGGTCCAGTCAGCGCTGAGGTGTTCGGGCACTGACCCCTATCCCCTAGTATTGATATTACATGATGTGTAATTCATTCTATTTTTAGTTTACATGTAATATTAATAACAAAAAGTATTTTTTTGTCAAAGATAAGTAAAATATTTCAATATCCACATAAAATTACATAATTTTATATCAATTTTATATAGGAAAAATGTTAAGAATAAAAATAATTCAATATATATATATATAGAGAGAGAGAGAGATTATATCCTATGGATATATGTTTTCTAATTCTAGATATAAGAGGGTATGTATTAACATTTTAATGTGACAATGTGAATCATAAATGAAATATTTTAATGTCAGCTAATTATATATTATATAAAACAAGTGAAAATACAAGATTTCTTATAGTTAAAACATTTTATGAGTATGTTGCTAAAAAATAACATGGATTCAACTCAACTATCTACTAAAAGCCTCTAGGGATCAAATTTCTCAAGGTGAAAACATTTCCTCAAATTTTACACTCGGAAATATGTTTCCATTTTGAGAAATGTAATCCCTCTCAGCCCTTAATAGATCCTAAGTTAAGATATACCTATAATATTTTTAATACAATAGAAAAAGTAGAATTCAATAAATGTATTTGCAAACAACTCTTGATATTAACTTGTTTCAAGTTCATGCTCTACATTCTACTACAAAATCATTTCATAATTGGATTTTAAATTTCATAATTAGATTTTAAATTTCTTATACTTATTTAGTTTGGTTTATCCTTATATTTTTTTAAATTTATTTTATTTTTATATGAATGATGACTTCATATCCAACATAAACGATAATAATATTAACTAACATAGAAAAGTTAATGTTTAAAATATCATAAGTTTTATATGTTTGAAATTATTACTTATTTTTAAATAATTAATTTAGTATTTTTAATAATCTTATTTCAAATTTAATTACACATTAATACTTAATTACATTATTTTATTTCATATATTTAGTAAAAATTATTTCATTTTAGTTACTCATCTATATAAATTAAATGACACTCATAAACATCAATTCATAATAAACATCAAAACATTTAGTTTATTATTATTTATTTTTAAACAATTAATTTAAAATATTTAATAATTTTATTTGAAATTTAATTACACAGTAATAGTTTATACTTAATTACATTATTTAGTTTCATATAATTCGTACCTTGCAAAACCATATAAATTAAATGACAAATCCATGATAAGCATCAAAACATTTATCTCATGATATATCTCAAGTTGTCCATTTTACAAAAACAATAAAATTAACTAAATTATAAATTATAATTTTATTAACTAGAAAGATAATTAATATATATACATTTTAAAAGATATGTGACAATATCCTTAACCATGGAGTTTTATGCTCATTTAACCATGAAATTTCTTAACTTGTAAATAACTCTTGCTATAATATCATGGACCAATCCCATTTCTTATCAATACTTCATGCCCAATATGATATGTATTCATATGCCATTTTCTTTTATTAATTAATTAAAAGAGCATAAGTAACTTGGAGATAAATATTTACCCTTGATTTGTGAATATTCAAATTGTAAATTGTCTCATTCAAATTTTTTAGTTATCAATATAGCAGACTTGTGAATAAGGTTATGTATGGTGTTCTTTATTTACCAACAAACCAAATCCAACATTGCTATAAGCATATTACTTCAAACTAGGCACTAGATAAAATAATTTATTGGTTCCTTCCGACTGAAAGAAGCCACTTCAATAAAATAGCCAGAGTTAGCATAATAAGTTCAAAATAAAATGACTTCTTCTAAGATGAAGAAAAATTGAAACAAAGAATCCTACAGAAAGCTGATTTTTTTATTTGAAACGCTTTAGTCCATTCAGAGTGTAGAAAGCCTAAAAGCTCAAAATAATAAATTCTTCCTTTGTAGGGTACGTGCAAATTAGTTAGCCACATTATTCATATAGCCCTATAATTTTGTTGAGGTGAAGAGAAATTGAAACTAAGAATTCTACATGCGCATTCTAACTATACACCATTTTCTAGCATTGCTACTCTAGAAAATCATTTTCTAGCACCTACAGAAATCATTTTCCAGAGTTGTTGGATGCCTTAGTTGTAGCATAATCAACAGATCTATTAGGAGTCAAATCACAATTGTGAAAAAGGAAGTAGATATATAAGTGGCTTGTACCTAAGCTGCATTTACATGTACCTAAGTGGCATGTAAACTTTTTATTTTGAGAAAAATGAAGTAGATATATAAGTGGCATGTACCTAATTATGTAAATTATTTTTTGGAAGATAGGGTATATTCACAAAAGTTGAACATTTGAAGACCATTTTTCACAGACATAGATCAAAAACCAATACACTAATATCTAGATGGTTTAAACAATTTTTCATTATATCAACACAAACCATTCTTTAACAATTTGTCAAAAGTTAAATTCCTTCATAGACAAATTACTTCCACAAGAAGCTTGTCAGCTAGTGATGAATTCACCATTAACACATCAATCATTAAGAAAATACGTAAGTATTTTCTCCAAGTATTGTTTTGAGGGGCCTTGAACATTTGGAGAAATTAGATATCAAACAATAACAGAGTTGTTAAGTGAGAAGTTGAGAACATACATACAACCAAAACCATCTTAATGGAAGTTTGCTATAGTTATGTAGCAGAATATGTCCTCTATGATTTCCTTAATGATTTTCTTGTGTTATTACCCTAGCATTAGTGCCACTTCTGAATGACTAGTAATTTTAGTGTATGTTTTTCTCTTTTGTATCCTTGTTTATTATTGACACTACATATTATTTAATGTTAAAATTTAAATGTTTAATTCTAATATCATGTTATTGTTATTTTTTTTCCAACTATGGTAAGCATAAAATTGTCGCAAAAGTGAATCATGTGCACTGAGGTTTCATTTGCCATAAATTCAGAAGTTGTTTTATTTGTGTCTGGTAATTTAGCTTTGCCGGATCTTCAGCGTAGCAACTGTGTTGTAAAGTACACCGTACTATACTGAAAACTCGGTAAGACTGGAATTACTGTAAAAATCATGCGTACTATGATTTAAAGTCACTCTGAATTCTGTGCAGACTTGTACATATTGCGGTAATTTAATTAGATTGTTTTTTTGTCTTGAAAATCATGGAAATTCTGGTAAGATTTGAAGAAATCAAACTTCAATATTTTGGATGTTTTAGAGCTTTTTGTTGTTGGTAGTGTTGAATCTATTTCTACCATATTTAACACTGCTATGGCAAGATTTCTTAAAAATAATTTGCCCAAATTCTGATCAATTTTAACCATCCGAACAATTCCTCACACTCAGTGAGCAACTCTATAAATATTAATTGTCTTTTTGAAAAGTAAGTCATATTTACTAGTCTATCTGAATCAGAGACAATAATTTAATATATATTTATAATTAGGTTTTAATCTATAACCAAATAATATATCTTTACAAGCAAATAATATATCTTTTTCAATCCAACAATAAACATATAGTACCCATTGATCAATAATAATAAACTTGACAACTCAACTATAGACATACACTACCCCACATATTTATTGCTCAATAATGATAGACTTGAAAACTTGGTAACACTGGCATTACTATAAATTCATGCGTACTATGATGTAAAGTCACACCCAATTCTGCGTGGCAATTAAGGTCTCCCGAGTCCCGCGTCCTCGGCATACAGGGTTGGAATTTCAAATTTCAAATTTGTTTTTGTGTGAAAGTCAAAATTTATGATGGCACTTGTTTTTTGTGCCTTTCTTTTTAACCTTTATACGTATGTATGAGTGTTAAAAAAGCCTAGTATTTTTTATTTACATTTTTTTTAAATTTATCTAACATTAGAAAATTCGGTTAAAAATAAAGCATAAGAATTAAAATAAATATAATTTAAAATTTATAAATACAAATTTAAATTAATAAGATAAAGAGATTTGTTATTAAAATCTAAGAAAACATAATAGGCTATTCTCAAATACAATTATATATTATAAAAAAAAACAATATTCTATTTCTCGAAAAAAGAATTGTGTTATTTAAAATTAATTTATTATATTATATATTAGAATAATCATATTAGTAAATGTGATTAATATGAATCTAAAATGATGATGATGATGATGATTAACGTCCACTAAGGCTAATGCAGTCTATTAGCCCTGAAGAAAGGAAAAAGAATCTAAGTTTGATTCTTCAAAATCTTGTTCCTATGATCAAAGAGAAGGGAAAGAAGAGTTCCAAGATCACTATAGGTTGGTTGTCTTAATAGGTCAAGAAAACTGAAAGTGTGACAGATGTTAGGGAATTGAGAGAGGATGTGAGCAAGAGCCGGGCAGTGTAAAAGAAAGTGATTTTCATCTTCCACATGCTTAGTATCGCAAATCTAACAAATTCTACCGTTCCAGGGAGTCTTGGGAATAGACCACCACCCGGTCTCACTCTAAAGCTCATGAGAATTAGTTCTTATCATAACGATGTTCATTTTTTTCTTAGTGTGGTCAACGGAGAGATAATTATGATTATCAGGGGGGTTGATCACCTCCCTATAGTATCTTAGATTCCTTTTACCCTCCAGCTCCTGCTCTTCCCACAACTTGTCCTTAAAATTGGAGGTTATAGTATTTTTGACACTATCTTTGCTTCTCATATTGAGCTCCTCCTTAATTCCCCAATGGTTGAGCCAAGATTGGGCATCCTTATGCCACCCGCGTTTGAGACAAATGTGGTGGTTTTGACTAAAGTTAGAAGCAATTTTAGGTAGCCTTTTGGATTTCATGCTGTAAAGTTTCTTCTTATACATCAGATATCTAAACATAGTCATACTTTCAATGGGGGACAAACCAACTTCGATTAAGAGGATAGGATAGAGAGAATTTCCCTTGATTTTAAAGTTGTAGGTTATGAATTGCCTTTGAATCATCTCAATTTTACTACATGACTCTCTAGATATACTACAACCCCAAACTTCACACCCATATAAGACAACAGGGGTGACGAGAGTCTCAAATAGGAACATATTTTTACTCCAAATGTAAATATCGACCGACTTATAATTATTTTCAAGCTCGTAATAACTTTCCAGATGCCAATAATCCTTTTTTTGATGTTATAATTCTAGTTGAGTTGATGAGGGAAGTTAATGCCCAAATATTTATAAGAATAAATCTGCTCTAAGCAGTGGTTATTATACATGAAACTACCCTGGGTGATCTTTTTGGATTTAATAATCATGACTTTAGTCTTGTCATTATTAAGTGTCATACCCATCTTGGAGCAATAGGCCTGAAGAGTCTGAAGTTGCTTGTCAAGGTCATTATGGATTTTTGTAAGAAACACGATATCATCGGCATAGAGGATATGAGTAATGAGGATACCAGCAAGCTTGGTGCCCTTGCAACCTATAGTTTCCAAACACCCTTCTAGCTTATCGATGTATATGTCAAAAAGAGTAGGGGCTAGTGGACACCCTTGCTTGACACCGATATCACATTTAATGTCTTTAGACCACCCCTTGATGGTCTTAAGCTTGGAAGAGACGGTCTCGTAGAGACGGATCACAATATCCTTAGCTAAGGAGGGACACCAATATTAATATATCTATTGTTAAATTATTTTTGATAGTATTATTAATTAATAAATGTAAATAATAATTAATTCATTTATTTTTATTTCATTCATTCAATAATTTATTAATTCATTAAATATTTAATTCATTCACAATTATCAATAACTAATAACACTAGATCCTAGTGATAATCTGGTGAGTTTTGATGTGGTGTACTTATACACTAATATCCCCATTACTGAGGCCATTGAAGTCATTAATTCCATTACGGATTGAGATATTACTTATTTAGTTGGAATATGTCTCACCTCTTCTTTCTTCAATAACTTTGAAGGGAATTTAATGAACAAACATGTGGTGTTGCCATGGGTTCCCCCCTTTCCCCGTGGTGGTTAATATTTTCACGGAGAACCTTGAATCCAAGGCTTTGTGCTCAGCTCCATTCCAACCCAAGCTTTGGAAAAGGTTTGTGGATGACACTTGCGTCATCTGGTCTCATGGTAAGGAAACGTTGGACCTATTTTTCCAACATCTTAACAACCAATCTAGTTCCATAAAGTTCACTATGGAATGTGAAGTTGATGGTAGTCTACATTTCCTCCACGTTCTTATTTCAAAAAGGGATGATGGTTCTTTCTCCCATTAGGTTTTTTGGAAGAAAACTCACACGAAGCAATATCTTCATGCTAGTTCGCATCATTTCCGTGCTAAAAAAATAGGTGTTCTCAACACGTTAGTCACTCAGGTGTAAAGAGCTTCTCATGAAAACCACCTTAAAGATGAAAAATTCACATCCTTAATGTTTTTAATAAGAATTGTTATAACATGTACCAATGTCATAGAGCTTTCCTTAAGGCAGAAAAATGTCCTAGAAATAAAAAAGATCTTAAGGATCAGTTTTGTGGAGTGCATCTTTCGTTTATTGAAGGGACCATAGATAAAATTGCAAGGATCTTGAAAAATCATAAAGTTCTTTCGACATTTAGGCCTTTTAACACTATTCAAAGCTCTCTAATATCAGTAAAAGACCTGTAAACCCTAGATATGGGAAAAATGTTTACATCATTCCATTCCATGTTTCTCTAGAACTTTATACATTTCTGAAACTGGTCGATCAATAAATCAGAAAGATTATGAAAAAACATTTACCTACCACAAGCCGGAGCAACTCATTGACTCCACAATATTAAATGACGAAAAAATATTTTTCCAAACGTGATATTATTTAAAAAATACACTGTGAATGTGAAACCAGCCCATTAATGTTTAAGCAGTTTAAAATCAAACCTATTTAATTTAATAAAGAGGTCAATTTTTTTACACCAACCATTGATGTCGTTTGCGCTCAAAGTAAAAATAATCACATGGGCGCCATAAATTCATACGTTGTTTTATTTGTGTCTGGCAACTTTGCTGTAAAGAACACCGTACTATACTGAAAACTCGGTAAGACTGGCATTACTGTAAATTCATGCGTACTATGATTTAAAGTCATTCCGAATTCTGTGCAGACTTGTAAATATTGAAGTTGTCTATTTAGGCAGTGGAATAGTTTGGCAGTTTTTTTGCTGGAAAATTCAAAAAATTAGGGAGTGTTTGGAATCCATTTTTTATAGTGAAAATGGATTCAGCAATATCAAAAACTCTTAAAGTACTTAAAATACCAAAGTTTAACTACTGTAAACAAGATTCTGATAAAATCTTTGCCAGATTTTTTCAAAATCTTTACCGAATTCTGAACCAAAATACTGTTTTTTTAGACAACGCCATAAATATTAAATATTAATTGTCTAAAAAATTAGTCATATTTGAAAGTCTTTCTGAGTCTATCAGGGGCAGTAATTATAGTATATATTTATAATTAGATAATGTATTTGTTTCAATCTATAGCTTAATGCTTAATAACATATCTCTTTCAATCCTACCATAAACATATACTTACCCCATC
This sequence comes from Pinus albicaulis, assembly GCA_034641835.2. NCBI lineage: Eukaryota > Viridiplantae > Streptophyta > Pinopsida > Pinales > Pinaceae > Pinus > Pinus albicaulis. The sequence continues at coordinate 25,110 of JAXQQM020070774.1, read as the reverse complement.
GCTCAGTAATTATAGCAACTGAACTGTAGACATATGCTACCCCACATATTTATCGCTCAATAATGATAGACTTGAAAACTTGGTAGGACTGGCGTTAGTGTAAATTCATGCGTACCATGATCTAAAGTCACACCTAATTCTGCGCGGCAATTAATGTCTCCCGCGTCCTCGGCATATATGGTTGGAATTTAAAATTGGTTTTGTTTTTATGATGGCACTTGTTTTTCATGCCTTTCTTTTTAACCTTTATACATATGCATGAGTGTTAAAAAAACTGTTTTTTTCCTGGATAATTGTATTTCTTATTTACAATTTTTTTACATTTGATCTAACAACATTAGAAAATTCGGTTAAGAATAAAGCATAAGAAATAAGATAAATATAATTTAATATTTACAAATAAAATTTTAAATTAATAAGACAAAAGAAATTTGTTATTAAAATCTCAAAAAAAATAATAATAGGCTATTCTCAAATACAATTATATATCATAACAAAAAACAATATTTATTTAAAAAAAAAAATTGTGTTATTTAAAATTAACTTATTAAATTATATATTAGCATAACTATATATAAATCTAAAATGATGATGATGATTAACCTTCATTGAAGCTAATACGACCTATTAGATTTCAAGAAAGGAAAAAGAATCTAAGTTTGATTCTTCAAAATCTTGTCCCTATGATCAAAGAGAAAGGAAAGAAGCACTCCAAGATCGATATAGGTGGGTTGGCTTAATAGGTCAAGAAGACTTGAAGTGTGACAAATGTTAGGGAATTGAGAGAGGATGTGAGCAAGAGCCAGGCAGTCTAAAAGAAAGTGATTTTCATCTTCCACCTGCTTAGTATCACAAATCTAACATATTCTATCGTTCCAGAGAGTCTTGGGAATAACCACTCCTCAATCTCACTCTGAAGCTCATGAGAATTAGTTCTTATCATAATGATGTTCATTTTTTTCGTAGTGTTGGTCAACGGAGAGATAATTATGATTATCAAGGGGGGGTTGATCACCTCCCTATAGTATCTTGGCTTCCTTTTACCCTCCAGCTCCTGCTCTTCCCACAACTTATCCTTAAACTTGGAGGTAATAGTATTTTTGACACTATCTTTGTTTCCCATATTGAGCTCCTCCTTCATTCCCCAATCGTTGAGCCAAGACTGGGCATCCTTATGCCACCTGCGTTTGAGACAAATGTGGTGGTTTTGATTAAAGTTAGAAGCAATTTTAGGGAGCCTTTTGGATTCCATGCTGTAAAGTTTCTTCTTATACATGAGATATCTAAACATAGTCGTAATTTGAATGGGGAACAAACCAGCTTCGATTAAGAGGATACAATAGGGAGCATTTCCCTTGATTTTAAGGTTGTAGGTTATGAATTGCTTTTGAATCATCTCAATCTTCCCCATGACTCTCTGGATATATTGCTGTTAGTCATCAGTATTTTTACCTATTTTGATGACTAGATTCCTTGGCTAAGTTTTCTAGAAGCTAATCTATATCTGTTAATTTGTCATCTAGAAAACACCTCAAACAAATTTTTGTCTTCCTACCCCTCTCCTTCAGCCTATAATGAGAAAAAACCTTTCAGTTCCCTACCTATCACAATTCAGCAAAACCTCCCTGTCTATAGCTGTTACAAGTTTGCCTCTCTACCATCAAAATCCTTTGTTTTTCATGCAACTCACTGTCCAACATTTAACAAAGTGTCTACCCCTCTCTCACTGATCACTTTGTCATGTGATAACCTACTCATGTCCAAGAAGCCATTCAAAATCCATGACAAAGTATGTAGGTCTAGGTGGTGGTGTTTCAGGGAAAATTCCTTGGCAAGACTGTTTTAAGCCAACAAACTCTGTCTTCAATATCAGTCAGCCATCATGTCTTGCTATTTGCCAAAGCCAAAACCCTTGTCTACCCCTAGGTCACACACCATAAAAAAATGTCACTTTGTTTTGTTTCTAGCAAGGCTCAGGAATGTTCAAATCAGGAAAAGAGAAGGAGTTTTCCCTATCTAAAGAAATATGATTAGATCATGCATGATCCCCATGAAACATCAAAGAAACCCTCCAAACTTCAAAAGCATCTATTTTTACATCTCTGCAGGGATGTACTGATTGATGACACTAAACAAAGTATAAGCAAAAAGAGCACCTCAAGAGAAAGTTTCATGTTGGGTCAGTTTACTACGAAAGTCAGAGAAAAGTGCAGATGGTGGCCAGCCCTATAAATTTGCCTTATACCACCAACAGTGATAATCTTCTGACAAAAAGAGCTTTAAAGCAAATTAGGCATCATGATGAAGGTACAAGAAGGACAGCTGCTTTTTATACCTCATCATGACTAAACTTTGAAAGACTATCACAGACAAGTTCACCACACATTATGAATATACAGTCAAGGGAAGAAAGAGTTGTTTCAGGGATGCATGGCAATGAGCGCTCACCATTTACCAAGCACATTATTTGCCCCTGAAATTTGCACAATGATTTTATGCAAAAAAAGGATGTACATTACTGGCAGGTCCTCATGAAGCCAGGCATAGTTTTTGAAAAGGGAAAACTCAGTGTTTTCAAAGCAGAAAAGGCACAGTTCTTAGGATGGAGAACTATTTTCATTAAAAAGAACCTGGTTGCTAGTTAAGAAAGAGAAACAGTGCTTAAAGAGGAGTTATATTTTTAGTTCATTTTGAAGGCCTGTTTTGATAAAAGAGTGAAAGAAAAGCCTAAACAAAACTATGCCTCCAAAGAAGGGCGGCAAGGGTGGATTTCACAAAAGGTTTGAGCCTGTTACAACTCAAGAGATTAATGACTCCCCTTCGGTTCTTTTTAACTTCCATGAGATGGGTTGCCTTGATTTTTGCCAAAAAGTCCAGGAGGTCGCCAATTACCCTCCCTTAACACAACTGTTCATCCTAAGGCTGCAAGGAAAACATGTCCACCTAGCAGGTCTGGACTTTAAACTCACTCCTAGGGTTGTCTCCAAAGCAACTAACATCCCCTATATGGGAGAAAAGTATTTCAAACAAGCATACCTAGATCTGAATCACTATAAACCCTTTCTAAAACCAGACCATCAGGATGCTTGCCAAGCTATATTTCCTTTTTCTCACTTATTGAGCAGCTATGCCCCCCTCATGAGAGTTATCATGAAGTATTTCACATGTGAAGGGAGGTTTTCCTGGATTTATTCCTATCACATTAGGCTTCTCATGCATTTCACAAGGATTTAGTTGCTAAATCTCCCTTTCTTCCTCTGCAAAAGCATAGACAAGATGTCTTCCCTTGTTCAAAAGAAACCTCCTGCTCAGCAAAAAGCTAGTCTTTTCCATCATTCTCTCATCAAAATCATCATCCTTCACCAGCTTGAAAAGAAAGGAGTGTCTTGGGAGACTTTCATTTCTTATCCAGATTTTACCACTGCCTCTTCATCTCATGGTCTGTCTCACATATCCTCCTCACCCTCCAGTCACTATGTCTCTCCTCCATCAAGTCAAAATACTCCTCAAAGGCAAACATCTCCCATGATTGAGAGTGAAAAAGAGCAGTCTTATGAAAGCAGGCATGAGGTTAGTGGTGATGAGGAACATAGGGACACTAAGAAAATTAGTGAGCATGAACCAAGTGACAAATCACAAGGCAGTGACCATGAGCAGCAAACTAGTGATGGTGAAGAAAACTCACCAAGGGATAAGGAAGCCAGTGGCACTCAACAAATTAGTGAGGATGAAGAGCAAAGCAGCCCTAAACAGAGCAGTGAAAATGAGCAAGGGAATAGTGATGATGAAGAGAGACAGAGCAGTGAAAATGAGCAAGGAAATAGTGGCGATGAAGAGCAAAAGGAGAATGTTCAAATCAGTGATGAAAGACAAAGTGACCATCAACAACACGGTGATCAGGAGGACAGTCCTCAAGGGAACAATGAAGATTCTAAGCAAGGTAGTGACGATGAGGAGCAAAACAGTCCTCAAACAGACAGTAAGGGAGGTGACAGCATGCAAAGTGACCATGGTGGTAGCCCACACACAGAGTCTAAAGAATACATTCACAATGAAGGCAGCCCTCAACAAATACAAGACATTGATGAGGGTAAACAAGGCAGTCTACAGGCAGAGAGTAAAGATGGTCAAGCAGCAAAAAAGGATGATGAAGCTGTCAGCCCTAAACAAACTCAAAACAGTGAGGAAAACAGTGAATAGGGCAGCAAAGTAGATGATGATGAAGGCAGCAATGTAAAAGATCAAGTTGAACAAGTGCTAGTAATAAAATCTCCTCTCTCTTCTCCTCAACACAACCAAGAAAAAGGCATATCTAGGCTTGAAATCTTGGCCTCAACTTCCTTGCATGCTTCTAAGAACCCATAAAGGGCTTGCTCGCCAAAATTGAGCAAATTTTGACATGATTTTGTTTTTTGTGTTTTTTTGGCCCTAATTGCACACTTTTCTAGGCGCTGCCATGGGTGCTAGGAGCATCCTCAGCTCATGAAAGTCATTTTTTTGAATGGATTAAATTTGGGGGCAGCTACTCACAAATTTTTAGATCAAAAGGAGGTATTTTGGTCATTCAAAGAGGCAAAAATCAGTCAAATTTCACCTTTCTGCTTCACATATCAGCAAATGAGACCCTCCTAGGTTTTTTCACTCAGTCCACCTTTTGACAGACTTCTAGGGATCCTTTTTGGAAAATTCAAGTAGTTCCAAAAACTAGACATCCAGGGCTTTCCAACGAGGTATCACAGGCCTCGTTTCGACATCGGGAGGTCTCTCAAAAGTTGTCTACAAAACAGGCTTCTTTCTGCTGCTACGTTCCTGTAGCATTTTGGCTTAAAAAGCAGTTTTCTGAAGGTGGCCATCCAAATGTGCGTTTAGCTATTTTTAACTCTATGTCAGAGATTAGAAGTCAATTTTATTGCTAGTTTTGGCTTAAATAGATATTTTTGAAGATATTTTGTGCCTTGGGCTTTGCAAAGCCTCAAGGACAAAATCAGATATTTGTATTAGGCCAATGGCCTTCTAGATGCTCTAGGATAGTTTCTTTCTCTTTGGCCTACATATTCCAAGAGATTTCATTGTAACAAGGAGCTGAACTTGATGTTATAGAGTAATACATAGTATTACAAGCTTTGAAGAAATACTTTGTCTCATGAAGTGGATGATTTCTTGTTTGACTTGGATGGTGGAGGACTGTTTGTAGGATTCCATGGCTTGGCGAATGGTATTTTGTTCCTTCTCTGTTATATTTCCTTAGTTTATCATACATGTTTTCATGTTTCTTGCTTGTTGTAGGTCAGTAAAGAATAGATTTGAGACATGCCCATGGAGGCACCTCAAGTTTCCTGATTCATTACAGCTTCTATGTTTTTCTTCTTTCTTGGTTATGTCAAAGAATTCTTAATTTTTCTTTGGTACCCTAAGAACTTGTTATCAGTTTCATTAATGGTTATTATGTATGCTATCTAGTATGATTCATGGTATGCCCTGCTTACTCATAGCTAACCAAAACTCCATCTCTGAAATCTCTCTTTGAAGTATTGGTTGTCTAGTTAAGTCAAAGAGGTCTTGTTTCAATCTTGCCCTTTTCCCATGCTCTGCAGTCTTATTTCAAAGTTCCCAATAGCTCAAAATATGATGTTTAGGAGTTCCCTCTTCATAGATTGAGTTGTTTGTTTGTCTTATTTGTTTTCCCAAAAGTCTGAAGGTGATTTTCCCAAAGTTAGAGGGTCTTATACTTATATGTGTCACCTGAATGTTTATTTTATGCATCTATCATTTTGAGTTTCATTTATAGTGATTAATGGTTAGGCCTACCACATGAATGTTTGTTGTAAAACTATTTATGCTTAAAACCTCTTTGTCTCTCACAAACTTAATTTCCATCTCATTTCACTTACACCCAAAGAATCCATTTATCTTGACCAAATCGGCCCTGCAATATACCTTGTCCACCATTTGAGACAGTCTCGACCTTTTCGACCCCATAGCCCAGTTGATCTGACAATATTTTTATCTATTTATCCATTGATCAGTTCTCCCTCAAAAAACCTAAAACAAACCAAAACAAACTTAACAACTAGCCTAAAATCAAATACATAGAAAGCAAACAAGTTTACATCCTTTGCATAAATAGAGAGAGCCCTCTCTGAGTCCAGGAAGGCTAGGTCCTAGGGCTCCAAAGTTGGTTTGGTGTTACCCTATCATTTGGCTTGCCAATCTGCCAAATCACGGGACCCTAACATAATGGTGATCGCGGTGGGACCTTCTGAGTTAGTGACAATCTAAGTACACCTTAGAACTCCAGAAATCCCTTGTCTTCAAGAATATCTAGTGAATCAGCCACGTCATCGCCACTATAACATAATGGCGATCACGGTGGGACCTTGAGTCAAAACATCCTAGGTATCCCTTAGGAACTCTCAAAGTCTCAGTCAAACTTAGAAAACTTAAGTGTTGTCCGAAGAGTAGAAACTAGCTCTTTCACCATCTTAGCAAAATGATGATTCAGTTATAGGAAACTTTTACAAACCTCAGGGTTGCATATAAAAAACTCAGAAAAACCCTAAAAATATCCCTAGATTGGCTTTTTCTCAGTTACTGGTGGTGGACCATAAATACATATCTCTAAAAACAACAAAACATCCACCTGGCGACTCCACTAGCCTTTAGTAGGCCTAATACTCCATAAAAAACCAAAAATTTCATAAATCATACTATCCTGTTGACTTGCCTTTCCAAAAAACACAAAGTTCATGATGCAGCCTCTGAAATCAGTGACAAACTAAGTACAACTTAGGGATTCAAAAATCTTCATCTAAACATAGGAAATCAACAAAATAACTTGCAAATAGAACTATAGCTTTCTCAACAATCTAGCAAACTATTGAACTAAGTTTTAAGTCATTCTTGCAAGTTTTCGCATAAAAGTTTTCTGGAAAAGAATTAAAAAAAAAACATCTTTGTCAGTATTGGTGGTGGACCATAAATCCCAAGAAAATCCACCTGGCGACTCCACTAGCCTTCATTTTGTTTTTACCTTACTCACATTAGCGAAACCCCTAGAGAGGGCAATCATCCAGAAAACAATCACAACTATCACCCTCTCTAAGCTTTAGCTTTGAAATCTGGCTTCACGAAGAATTAATACCAGATCTCACCCAGACCCGAATCACCCTATCATAGTTGATGACCCAGAAAAGATTTTGTGGCAAACTTCTAAAACTGGTAACTTAGCTACCGATAGGACCATCCACAAAGCAAGCTCTGTACCTGAACATCTCACATCCTTGCAAGATTCCCAGTTTGACTTGAGTTCAGCAAAAGCCCTTTTTAGAAGCAAGTCACAAAGTAAAATCAACCTTGACAATCTTGAGCCCTTAGATTTGCAACAGAGTCCTAGTAGAGAAGCCTCACCCACTACACCTCCTGATTTTCAGCTTCTCCACCACTTCAGCTCTTATCACCCCAAATCTGCTCAGAATCAGTCCACAAGTCCAAGTACCTCCGCCACACCCATTCAGACCACCACTGTGCAAATCACCTCGTCCCATATTGTAAATCTATCATCAGCTCCCATCATGGCAGCTTGGTATGCACCCTTAGTGTTACCACTGCCTTTGATACCTTTGCAGAATGATTACCAATCCCGAATCCCACACTTCACCGGAACTGAGGTTACTACTGCCCAACAGCATGTAGATAGAATCAGTGATGCTTTTGACTACATGGAATTAGAAGATGAAACCATAAAGATGAGAACGTTCGCCCAAAGCCTAGGCAGAGAACCCAAGAAATGGTTTAAAATCTTAGCTCCTAACAGTATACATGATCTCCCAGCACTTTACCAAACTTTCATAAACAGGTGGGAAATCAAGAAAAACCCCATCCAAATCCTTTTCGAATACAACAATCTTAAAATGAATATGGGTGAAAGTGTTCAGGACTATTGCACTAGATTCAACAGTGTCTATAACGCCCTCCCGCCTCACATGAAACCTCCACTTGGCTCAGCACTAGTAAAATTTCCCGAAGGTTTCGATCCAGATGTGACATACCAACTAAGAGAAAGAGACCCTGCAACTTTAAAAGAAATACAAAAAGTAGCTGTTAGTGCAGAAGCCAACATAGCTGAGAAAAGAGCTAGGATAAGATCAGAAAAGAAAGTCACATACCGAGATGAGGTCATGCCTTCTACCTCCTCCTCAGATCCCAGAATAGACAACTTGGTTAGAACCATGGAGAGAATGTGGGAAAGAATAAATCTAAATGAAAAAGCACCTCTTAGGGACAACCAGCCAAATCCTCAAAATAAAAACCGGAACCAAAACTTTAGAAGAGACCCACCTCAAAACAAACCAAGGGAAAATGACCAACAGGTAAAACCATATTTCCATGAAAACTATGTTGATGAGGTAGAAAGAGATATGGAACCACTTGATGAAAATCACTTAAACTTGATAGGTTCTGATAGCGAGGGTGAGGTTTTCCTCACAGAAGAAGAACAAGTTTTCTTCTCCTCAAATCAAAATGAAGCAAATTATGAGAACCCCGAAGATCCTGAGGTAGGATTACAAAACGCTATAATGGAAGTCCACGGGCAATATCATCTTAGGAGTAAGAAAAACCAAGACAACTCTAAGAAAGGTAGCTTAGACACTGCTGTTTCCAAAACCCTCGATACCGTTCTTAAAATAACAACAGATAGTAACAAAATCATGGCTAAGAGAACTGACCAAAACAAAGACAAAACTAGTCAAGCAAGCCTTGATCCTAACTATCCTAGTACCTCTACTAAGATTCCTGAAACAACTATATTGAACGAAACCCTGAATCAAAATCAGCAAATCAAGAACATAGAAGAATTTATGGCTGATCAAACTGAGATGAATCTGCGCAAAACCCAAGTACCTTTTAGTTTCGAAGGAGAAATTGCCAAGATCAAGGTAACCATACCCCTCACTGAGCTAGTATCTATAGATAGGTACAGATCTCAGATTTTTAAAGTCTTAAACATAGAAAATAATGCAGATACTTTAAATCTGACAGACGACAAACTCGAGCTTTTGTTTGGTCCCAAAATAGAAGGAGAATACCAAGAAGGATATGTTTCCCCATTCTACGTAAGTTTGAACATCCAGGACAAGATATTACATAACGCCACGTTAGGTTCCGGTGCTTCTCACAACCTCATGCTTAAAGTAGTCATGGAGAGTTTGGGCCTAGAGGTAACTAAACCTTAAAAATACTTGTACTCATTTGATTCCAGTAGGGTTAAATGCTTAGGCTTAATAAAGAACCTATGTTTCACTCTAACACAAATACCGGCTAAAAGCCTAGTCATGGACGTAGTGATGGCTGATATTCCTCCTAAATATGGAATGCTATTATCAAGATCATGGGCCGCCAAAATACGAGGTAGCCTCCAAATGGACATGTCATTTGCTACCATCCCAGTTTTTAACCAGACAAGGAGGTTGTACCAAGAAACTCACATGGAATATATGGTAAGCAACCTAGATAGGCCAAACAACACTTCAGTTTATTCCATTCATTCCAATTTAGATTCTTTTATCTTATACAATGAAAGTGATATAAATGAGCAGATAAAAGGAAATGAAGAAGATTTCAAACCATTGGAACAACATTGCTCATCCCCAGATAAAGAAACTAATGATCAAAGCTCTAAGAAACCTGAAAAACAGCTTAGTAACACGCATGAAAAAGAAACTCTTTGGAGTATAAGCTTTGACGGTTCTTGTGGCAAAACTGATTCGGGGGCTGGAATCTGGATAAACAATACTAATGAAGGTCATTATTTCAGATTAGAATTCCAATGTACCAATAACATTGCGGAATATGAGGCCCTTCTCCTTGGTCTGCACTTACTTAAAGACTTAGGCGCTAAGAAAATATTAGCCCAGGGAGACTCAGAACTTGTAATTAGACAAATCAAAGGTGAATACTCGGCAAAAAACTCAAGACTGAGAGAATAAAGGAATGCAGCATTAGACATCCTTAAAACCTTCGAAAGATATGAACTCACTTATATTCCTAAGACTCAAAATAGCCTAGCCAATGAGCTCGACTTTGCCGCAAGTAATGGCCAAATACCATGTTTAAATGAACAATACAATATCCAAGTCAAACATCGTCCTACAATTCCAGACAACATTGACCATTGACAAATATTCAAAGATGACGAACAAATTGATGATTTTTTGCAATCTAGAAATGAGTTTGAAATAACTAAAAAAAACTTAGAACATGAAGAAAGAAGTCTTGACAAAAATGAAGACCGGGAGCTATATTTACCTTCTCTAACAGATGTAAACTTGATTAATCATCCATATGAAGCCGAAACATGTGAGGACCTAGACCAAAGAGAACTTGAAGTCTTACACTGTGAAAATGACACCATACCCAGAGGGCTTGCACCCTTAGAGGAATTGTTTGATTTTAATGACGTGGCCAAAAAACCAAAAATGGAATCTACCGAGGTTGATATAGAAGAATATAACATAGGAAGCACATAAGAACAAAAAATTATCAAACTGTCCAAAACTCTCTCTCCTCACATGAAACATAAATACATTGAGTTGTTTAAAGAGTTTAAAGATGTGTTCGCATGGGGATACCAAGATTTGAAATCATACGACACAAGCATCATTCAACACAAGATCCCCCTCAAAGAAAACCAGAAGCCTTTCAAACAAAAGTTGAGAAGAATAAACCCAGTCTTACTACCTTTAGTTGAGAAGCAAATCAAAAAGATGTATGATGTCGGGATAATAGTTTCCCTTAGGTACTCTATGTGGGTTTCAAATCTAGTATCAATCAGGAAAAAGACCGGTGATATCAGACTTTGTATTGATTTCTGAAACCTGAATAGACCCTCTTTAAAGGACAACTATCCTTTGCCCAAAATGGACCACATACTTCAAAAAGTGGTGGGTGCTAAAAGAATCTCATTACTTGATGGTTTTTCCAGATACAACCAAGTGCTGGTTTTTCCTAGTGATCAACACAAAATTGCTTTCACCACGCCTTGGAGCACTTTCATGTATGTTAAAATGCCTTTTGGATTAATGAATGCCGGTGCCACATTCCAAAGAGCCATGGACATAGCCTTCTCAGAAGACATAGGTTATTTCATAGTCATATATCTTGACGACATCATAACATATTCCAAATCAGATGAAGAGCATCTGTTTCACTTGAGAAAGGTTTTTGAAAAATGTAGAAAATATAGTTTTTCTCTGAACCCCAAAAAACATTATTCTGTCTTGAAGAAGGAAAACTCCTAGGTCACATCATTTCTAAAGACGGAATAAAAATAGACCCCAAAAGAATCGAAGGCATATTGCAAATCAGTCACCCCAGAAACATTAAGGAATTACAATCCTTTATCGGAAAAATTAATTTCTTAAGAAGATTCATCCCAAATCTTGCCGAACTTTTGAGAAATATCACAAACATGTTAAAAAAGGAAGTTGGAGTTAAATGGACTGTAGAAGAAAAAAAATCTTTCGAAATGGTTAAAAAAGCACTCACCGAAACACCAGTACTGATAAGTACCGATTTCACCAAATATTTTTACATTTTCTCATTTGCATCTGAACACACGGTAGCTGCAGTATTATTACAAAAGAACGCAGCAGGGAAAGAACAACCCATAGATTTTTTAGCAAATCCCTAAGAGATGCTCCCTTAAAATATAATACCATGGAAAAACAGGCATTCGCATTGGTAAAAGCACTGAAAGATTTCCAAGTTTATATCTTGCATTCTCATATCATTGCTTTCGTTCCCCATACCGTCGTCAAAGATATATTAAATCAAGATCTCGATCGTAAAAGGGGAAAATGGATCGCTATCATCTTAGAATATGACTTAGAAATCCGACCCACCAAACTTGTTAACGAACAAGGACTCACAAGACTAATGGCTGAAACAAACCTCCAAGCATTAGATATAAATTTTGTTGACACCTTAGAATAACAGGAAGAATGCGCAGCCCCTCATGTTGAAGAAATGCTTTTAAATTCACCTTGGTATGCTGATATTCTTTATGTGTTATTTTATCTTAATGCTCCTCCAACCTTATCAAAGACAAAAGGAGACAATGCCTTTGTTTTCTCTAAATGCAATTATCTTCATATGACAAAGGCATTCAAACTATCATTTATTAATGAGTTATGGAAAGGAGATTTATCACTTACTTGCACAAAGATCTCATTTTGATTTTCATGAACTGACCGATTAGTTTCTTCATGATGGCTGTGGCTGTCAAGATGTACGACAAAAGTATGACAGTAGAACATTTGGATCCATTACCGTGTCTTCGCATCCTTGCACATCTCAACAAGAGAGTTCTCCTTGATGGGCTTCAAGACAAGATATGCTTGGTCATCATGATCCTTAATCAACTAAGTAGTTGTCCTGACATTATCACGATCTGCAATTAGAACTGGACTTACCAGATGTCATTGCCTTCTCGTGGGTGTATCTAAATGACATTCTCCTCATCATTTTCGCCATATGGCCATCAACCCGCTGCAAAGTCTTCCCGAGCATCTTGATGGGTATCCTTAGGTTCTCTTCATATTGGTCGAAATGATTCTCATATAGTTTCCATGATCTCATCATTCATGAAATTATCATCTTCATAATATTTCTCAAGGTCAATAAAAGTAGAGGCATGTTTTTGCAGAGCCATGAACTAAATTTAATGATGGATAAGATACTTGATATCTTTCAATGAAAAGAGTAAGAAAACTTTAAACAAGAATACAAAGCACAAGACCATACCATGACCGAAATACCTTCCAGAGTGGCCAGGAATATCTTCATCAAGCAATCTTCAGGAAAATCCACCTTCAACTTGTGAATATGCATGTGAAATCTAACCAAATGTAAAGCTGCATCTTTCTTACCATCATCGTTAAAAGTAGGCAGATTCCTTGACCAATCGACCTTGGGCATCTTATTCGGAAAACCGGGAATGTGATCTCGGCTCATGGGAGCATATCTTCTCGTGATTCGGTCCATCTTGAAAATCTCACAGCTACTGATCTCTCTGCAGTGAAGTCACCATGAAGCATTGATTGTATGGATCTTTCAGTGAATGAAGTCGCCAGGTGAATGATTTCAGCCTTCTGATGTCTGACCGTTGTTCACCATCAACCATCAGATCTGAACTTGATACATGTACTGGGGCAATTTACAAGTTAAATGCTACGATTACAAGTTAAACCGGAGATCGACTGAAGCAGCGTTTATCTACTTCGCTGATGCATAGCAACAACGTTTCGAAAGCTACCTGGCGTGACTTCAGACTCCGTCTATAACAAGCAAACGTTTTGAGTTTCTCCCCAGTATGGTCGCCACTATGTTAGCACTCAAATCTACCTCAGGCTGAAATGAAGTAAAACTCAAGGCTACATCAAACCACGCTCAGCCTCGTAGCTAGCCCTACGAGGACAGGAGAGGGCTCTCTCCGTCAATCTCGAGAAAATGAGCAATAGGATGCGAGATGACTTACAATAAGAACTGATTTTAGGCTAGTAAAGAGATGGGTATATTTGATTTTTTGGTTTTTGGGTTTTCGCTGGAGAAATGGGAAAACAGATTTTGGGTCCGGGGATAAGGTCAGACCTTTGCAGATTTCGAGTTGGGGCGAGGTAGGTGAATGTCTTGATGCTTTTGATTGGATATATGGATAGATTAGACCGACGAGGAGCTGAAGAGGGCAAAGAAGAACTTGGATCCTCTCCAAACAGTTGAAAACATATAGAACTAACTGAATTCAAAGGCCAAGCACTGTAAACAATGGATTCAACCTTATTCACTCATTCAATTTAGTTCAGAAGCATAATGAAAGGATGGCATACATTAAACATGGAGAAACTTACAGTAAACAAAGAAGAAACATCATCAAGAACAGAACACCACAAGGATCCCAACAAGTGCCGCAAAACCCCTGATCTTTCCTTAGCCAAAATATGAAAAGTATGTACAATGGTATCAAAAGTACCCCAAGAGTCCAACCTGTAGAATGCCTCAGAAATTACAATATATAGATCACTCTAACACCTTTCCCCACCTCTAGGGGTCGAATTCCCTCTTCAGGGATCAGTTTCAACCAATTATAATCATGGAACTACAATCTAGGCAGCTAACAACTTGCCTCTAAAAGAGTGGAAACTGATCCATTACATGATTTTTTACTCATTTGAGAGTGAATCTTCTAGAAGAGATAACAATAAGCCAAAGTTACATGCCAAACATGAATTTACATCATAAAAACCCAAAAATTCCATCCACAAGCAAAACTGGTCCATACTAGGCGAAAATCTGAGCTGGCAGCTGAAAATTCAGGAAAAATTTCAAGTGGGTCGCTCCTGAGCCGAGTGGGTCGCTCATGTTCCAGGCTGAATTTGAGGTACTTCCCGGCATCCCAATTGAGCTCATGATAGCTCGTTGGAAAGCCCTGGATGTCTACTTTCCCACCCAAGTGGAATTTCTGAATTTGGAGTTCATTTGACCCTCCAAAACCTCATTCTCCCAGAGGTACTTCCTGCTGGTGCAAAAGGTGGCAGCAAGGTGGTTTTCATGGTGTTTTTGAGCTTTTTGACCATCCAGATTTCGATGAAATGCTAATTTGACTTCAGAGGATGCATAATTAACCATGAAAAATCCAAAAATGTAAAAATTTCCTCCAGCAAGTGTCCCAAAAAAAAGTGAGCGCATGAGCGCGCGACCCACTTAACTGCAAAACCTGTTTTTTGACCCAAAAATTTGAAAATGACAAAATTTTCTCCGAATTTGCCCAAATTCGGAGCGGAGGTCCTCCATCATGTGTCCTGCCCAGTCAATGAAGCCTCGGCCAAAATCTGAAGTGGATTAGGCCTTTTCCGCCGTCTTAGTGCTTTGCGCAACCTCCTCTTCATGATCTTCATTCTCGCTTTGCAGACATGCATGCGAGCCCAATAATGGCCTTTCATGTGACGAAGCATGTATTTGTCTCGATTGGCCTTCGCCAACAATTTCTCCAGATGGATGTTCACATGTGTGAGTACAGTATCTCTGTCAGCTGGTGTCATGTCACCGGGTCTCTTTCGATTCCACTGTCGGTCCTCACGGATTCGACGCAACTCATAGTATGTGAGCTCATCCTCAAGATGTTTGTTGCGCTGCTCCACATAGTTAATCACCCATTGAGCCTTCTGCAATTGATCTCTCAGCTGGTCATTCTCGGCCCTCTGCTCCTGGATGACTTCCCTCAGTTTCGAGCTGGGAGAACTACTATCCAACATCGATGGCCCCTTGAAATCTGTAATCCCGGCCTCTGATGGGCCCTGATCTATGCATGGGCCTCTTGCCCACCATACTGTGCATACCTGTGAAGAAGAAGGCGAGACCCCTTCCACATCATGTGGAGATAATACTGGCGTTTCGATGAAGTCGCCAGACCCCCTTCCACCTCACGTGGAGATAATACAGATGCTGTCCTTGCAAATAGGCCAGCTGTTGAGCCCAGCAGTATGTACGAACCAAAGGAGTCTTGATATGTTCAACCTCGAAGTATGTCCATTTGGTGTGAAGATATCTGCATCATATTTGTCTCGAGAAATGGTGTGGCACTCTGAAAAGTCTCTAGAAATTGAAATCCTCCAAGTGATGCCTGCTACGCAGTGATGTGACACCATGATCTTGATCAAAGCGAAATGATATATACTCCTGTACTGCTGCACTGGGCTCATCTTCTTCTGCACAAACATCACCATCTTCTCTATGTTGCGATGTATGAAATACGGAATATTCATCATACGTACCCTTGTGAAGTGCATCAGCAAACGAATATGGTACGCGAAAAGACGAGCATACCTGCCCTCACAACTAAAATACTGAATGATGAGCCTCATGAGCGGTGCATACTCATCTCTCAAGAATCTGAATGGAAAAACTCTGCTCAAGTAACCCATATATCCAGTTTTAATATATGGCTCATAGTGAAATTTCTCTAAATGCTGACCCTTGTTCCATTCCTCGCCCATGTTTGGTATACCAGTGGCTTGAGCGATAGTCAAGGGTGACACAATTAAATCAACCCCAGCAAGACTTACCCGACCATCCCGTAAATGTAGAACAAACAAATGGGCCAATTCACGATGAGGCCGAGTTTGTGCAACCATCTCACAAAATCTGAAACATGACAAGTATCGAAAACAATCCATAGCTAATGGACATGCCTGCAACCGAGCCAAAGAAGTAGGCTCCTCTCTGTGATGATTACCACTTCTGTGATCTCTGTGGGACCCCCGTGGCACATTACCTTCAGTCACCGAATCACTGCCTGACCCTAGCTCATATTCTGACTCTGTCTCTGACATGGCTCTGACCAAGCTTTTGGCACTATGTATACTGATATGAAAGCAGTGCAAACAAGGTTATGATGGTGTGTTTCAAAACCCAACAAGTATCCCACCGTCACAACACCATAAGGAAACAAACCATGATAAAATATCAGTTTTAAATGGATTGGAAAAGGCACAATCTCTGTTTTGAATGCAAGTGAAATTTTGACCAAAGGGAGCAGGCAACCTTCAGAATATTTAAACAAGTCTTATCAAAGGGAGCATGACATCATATGAATGTTTTTGTCCATGAGTAATAACAACAAAAGTGTCAATGGGCAGTTTGAAACAAAGTCATGAGAATGTTTTTACATTGGGCAGTGAGACATAATTCGACCACAGTCACCATGGAACAAAGGTTTTAAACATGGCATAATAATAGCAATGGTCACAATGGCATAATGGGCATGAGAACAATATGGTTTTGATATTATATGCAAGGCTGGACATATCACTGATATAAGATAAGCAAAAAACTCATGCAACCACCCATATCATTTTAAAACCCTGAAAACGATATTGCCATGACTGTGGGGTTTAAATCCTCCATTTGAAGCGTTTGAAACCATCAATGATGCCACCAGCGCATTTAAAAACATTAAGTAATAGAAAAAAACCTGTTTGAAGGCCGATGAATCGATCCCAAGCAAGACTGGGCGCTCAAAATGAATTTTCGAACCTCTGTGTTTGCGTGGGTCGCTCACCTTCTGCGTGGGTCGCTCGGCCCAGGTGGGTCGCTCTCCTTGTATTTTTGCACTGTGGACAAAACCCAGGTGGGTCGCTCTGCCCAGATGGGTCGCTCGCGCCCAGGTGGGTCGCTCGAGCTTCAAGACCCTTCAACGCTGCTTAAAACTTTGAAATCGGCCCTCCAACTCCAAATCACGACTTTGGGTGCTGTGGATTGGTGCAAATGACATTGGTTTGGCTTTTATATATGATACAAATATCCTCCACAATCAGATTTGATTCAAATCTAATTGCAAACCCATATTACAATGTTTTTGTAATTTCACCTTTGGCTTTTTAAAATACAATCTTCTTTGGCTTTTCTGAGCTCGATTTTTGATGATTTTGCTGTCTTCTTGCAGGGATATGGCTATTTAGCTAAGGAAGAGACCAGGGGTCTGCTTTTGACAATGTCTTCTTGGCGGAATAATTACAATTTATTACAAAAATAATAATGAACAATTTCTAGTTCCAAAACAGAGTTTTGGACTAGAAATAATTTTTTTTTAAAATGCTGATGATAATACAATAAAAATCACAATATGCGGAACCTTCCTCACCTTGTAGGCTTTATGACTGGTATACAAATGACTCAAAAACCCTAGACACTAGGACCAAAGACACTTCTTGACATTTTTAATGACCAAAAATGAAATGAAAAATGACTATGAATGATTTTTGAGGAAAATTTTTAAATAGCGCTGCAGGTATAAACATGAGGAAACATAAGACGACAGACCCCTTCGTCAGTCCATGGCATGCTCCTAGTGAAATGCAACGAAGTGGAACAAGCGAGACACCTAAAAATGAATATGCAAAAGACGAAATGATCACTGACAGAGGGCTGTGAGGGCCGACTCTAACATTGGCTCCAATGGGGATGGTAGCTCCTTGGAGGTGCCAAGAACGGCAGATCTTTGGTAGAGCAGACCAGTGCCTTCATCCATTGGGCGATGGAATATTTATTTGAACGGATAACCCAAAACCTTTGACACATTTATTGAATGAAAACTTGACTGAAAACTGACTGAAACTTAACTGAAACCTGACTCAAACCAACTCGATGGCAAACTGAAATAACTTGAAAAAACTGACTCAACAGACCAAACACAAATGACTCATGACTGAATTAAAACAAAAATTCACCAAGCTTTTGAAAAAAGGCAGTAGTCCATCAAGATTTGGAATCATGATGACAACCACCTGCATACCAATGAAATATGTACAATCATGTATAATTGGCTTTCCAATGTAACCAGTCAAGCAGATGCCTTGCTAACTGGTTCTCCCGATCAAAACTCCTGGTCAACAATAAAACCTGATAACTGGGCATCCAAAAACATAGCTGACCATGATCTTCTTCATCACTGAACACTGCAATAATCACTTTCACAGCTGACTGTAACAAATCTGCCATTGGATCCTGAAAAACATGAAGATTTACCTCCTGCTGAAAGAACATGGTGTCCTTCTCTTCTGACTCTGATCTGAAAGGGATAGAAATTGATTTCTGAGGGATCGAAATGCACAAATCTTCCATCTGAGTGTTAGCTGTAGGTTCCTTGACCATGAGAAATTCTGGCATATACTCTTCAATTTCATGATCTAGGTCATTCTTAAACAAAAAACAATCTTCAAGATTATCAAACATGACAGCCTTATCATCTTTGTGAAAGAAAAAATTATCTGTTTGCTGATCTACACAACTGATTACAAAATAGTCATCTTTTTCAAAAGAGGAAGAAGTTTCATCAACACTTTCCTGACTATGTGTGCACTGCAAATCTGCTGTAGCTCGGGCTGTAACAAGACCCTTCAAAAGTAGATCTATCTCATCTTCAGACAAAGGGGACAATGCTTTTGGTTTTCTACTGCTTAAACAGTAATTATCTTCATATGACAGGGCATTCAAACTATCATTTATTACTGAGTTATGGAAAGGAGATTTATCACTTACTTGCACAAAGATCTCATTTTGATTTTCATGAACTAACTGGATTGCTTCTTCCTGAAGGCTGTGTTTTAATGATGGGCTGACAGTATGACTGAGAACATTTGCATCCATTACTGTGTCTTCTGCATCCCAGATGATTTCAACAGCAGAGTTCTCCTTGATGGGCTTCAACACAAGATATGCTTGGTCATCATGATCTGAATCTGAATCTGAAGTAGTTGTCTGGACATTATCACGATCTGCAATTAGAACTGGACTTATTTGCATGCTGCTGTCTTCTGTGGGCAGATCTGAAATGACATTCTCCCTTTCAGCATTTTCAGCCATATGGCCATCAACCTGCTGCAAAGTCTCCTGAGCACCTTGATAGGTATCCTTTAGGTTCTCTTCATTCTGCTGAAATGGTTTCTCGTACAGGGCCTCCATGATTTCATCATTCATGAAATTATCATCTTCATAATATTTCTCCAGGCTTTCAATAAAAGAATAAGCATGTTTGCAATAGTCATGAACTAAATTTAATGATGGATAAGACATTTGATATATTTCAATGAACAGGGCATGAAAGTCCTTTAAACAGTAAATACAGGCCAGCGGCAAATTTTCATACCATGACTGAGCTTCACCTTCCAGAGTGGCTAGGAATATCTTCATCAAACAATCTTCAGGAAAATCTACCTTCAACTTGCGAATATGCATGTGAAATCTAATCAAATGTAAAGTAGCATCTTTCTTACCATCATCGTTAAAAGTAGGCAGATTCCTTGACCAATCTACCTTGGGCATCTTATTCGGAAAACCTGGAATGTGATCTCGGCTCATAGGAGCATATCTTCTCGTGATTCGGTCCATCTTGAAAATCTCACAGCTACTGATCTCCCTGCAGTGAAGTCACCATGAAGCATCGATTTCTGGATTGTTCAGTGAATGAAGTCGCCAAGTGAATGATTTCAGCCTTCTTATGTCTGACCGTTGTTCACCATCAACCATCAGATATGAACTTGATACATGTACTGGGGCAATTTACAAGTTAAATACTACGATTACAAGTTATACCGGAGATCGACTGAAGCAGCATTTATCTACTTCACTGATGCATAGCAACAGCGTTTCGAAGGCTACCTGGCGTGACTTCAGACTCCGTCTATAACAAGCAAACGTTTTGAGTTTCTCCCCAGTATGGTCGCCACTATGTTAGCACTCAAATCTACCTCAGGCTGAAATGAAGTAAAACTCAAGGCTACATCAAACCACGCTCGGCCTCGTAGCTAGCCCTACGAGGACAGGAGAGGGCTCTCTCCGTCAATCTCGAGAAAATAAGCAATAGGATGCGAGATGACTTACAATAAGAACTGATTTTAGGCTAGTAAAGAGATAGGTATGTTTGTTTTTTGGTTTTTGGGTTTTCGCTGGAGAAATGGGAAAACAAAATTTTGGGTCCGGGGATAAGGTCAGACCTTTGCAGAGTTCAAGCTGGGGCGAGGTAGGTGATGATCTTGATGCTTTAAATTGGATATATGGATAGATTATACCGACGAGGAGCTGAAGAGGGCAAAGAAGAACTTGGATCCTCTCCAAACAGCTGAAAACATATAGAACTAACTGAATTCAAAGGCCAAGCACTGAAAACAATGGATTCAACCTTATTTCACTCATTCAACTTAGTTCAGAAGCATAATGAAAGGATGGCATACATTAAACATGAAGAAACTTACAGTAAACAAAGAAGAAACATCATCAAGAACAGAACACCACAAGGATCCCAACAAGTGCCGCAAAACCCCTGATCTTTCCTTAGCCAAAATATGAAAAGTATGTACAATGATATCAAAGTATCCCAAGAGTCCAACCTCTCCAACCTCTGAAAATGATTGAGAAATTACAATATATAGATCACTCTAACACCTTTCCTCACCTCTAGGGGTCGAATTCCCTCTTCAGGGATCAGTTTCAACCAATTCTATTCATGGAACTACAATCTAGGCAGCTAACAACTTGCCTCTAAAAGAGTGGAAACTGATCCATTACATGATTTTTACCCTTTTTGTGAGTGAATCTTCTAGAAGAGATAAAAATGAGCCAAAGTTACATGTCAAACATGAATTTACATCATAAAAACCCAAAAATTCCATCCACAAGCAAAACTGGTCCATACTAGGCGAAAATCTGAGCTGGCAGCTGAAAATTCAGGAAAAATTTCAAGTGGGTCGCTCCTGAGCCGAGTGGGTCGCTCATTTTCCAGCCTAAATTTGAGGTACTTCCCGGCATCCAAATTGAGCTCATGATAGCTCGTTGGAAAGCCCTGGATGTCTACTTTCCAACCCAAGTGGAATTTCTGAATTTGGAGCTCATTTGACCCTCCAAAACCTCATTCTCCCAGAGGTACTCCCTGCTGGTGCAAAAGGTGGCAACAAGGTGGTTTTCATGGTGTTTTTGAGCTTTTTGACCATCCAGATTTCGATGAAATGCTAAGTTGACTTCAGAGGATGCATAATTAACCATGAAAAATCCAAAAATGTAAAAATTTCCTCCAGCAAGTGCCCCAAAAAAAAGTGAGCGCATGAGCGCGCGACCCACGTAACTGCAAAACCTGTTTTTTGACCCAAAAATTTGAAAATGACAAAATTTTCTCCGAATTTGCCCAAATTCGGAGCGGAAGTCCTCCATCATGTTTCCTGCCCAGTCAATGAAACCTCGGCCAAAATCCGAAGTGGATTAGGCCTTTTCCGCCGTCTAAGTGCCTTGCGCAACCTCCTCTTCATGATCTTCATTCTCGCTTTGCAGACATGCATGCGAGCCCAATAATGGCCTTTCATGTGGCGAAGCATGTCTTTGTCCCGATTGGCCTTCGCCAACAACTTATCCAGATGGATATTCACACGCGTGAGTACAGTATCTCTGTCAGTCGGTGTCATGTCACCGGGTCTCTTTCGATTCCACTGTCTGTCCTCACGGATTTGGCGCACCTCATAAAATGTGAGCTCATCCTCAAGATGTTTGTTGCGCTGCTCCAAATAGTTAATCACCCACTCAGCCTTCTGCAATTGGTCTTTCAGCTGGTCATTCTCGGCCCTTTGCTCCTGGATGACTTCCCTCAGCTTTGAGCTAGGGGAGCTCATATCCACATCAATGACTGTCAAATCTATGTCCCGGCCTCCTGATGGGCCCTCATCATGCATGGGCCTCTTGCCCCTGTCTTGTACCTGTACCTGCACTGAAGTAGAAGGCGAGACCCTTTCCACATCATGTGGAGATAATACTCGTCGTTTCGATGAAGTCGGCAAGACCCCTTCCACCTCACGTGGAGATAATACTCGCCGTGTCGCTACAAATAAGGCCCTGTGGCCTCGCTGATATGTCTGAACCAAAGGAGTGCTGATATGCTCAACCTCAACTCTGTCTGGCTGGTGTGAAGGCTCTCCTGCATCATGAACTGTCTCGAGAGGTTGTGGCACTCTGAAAAAGTCTCTAGAAATGAAATCCTCCCAAGTGATGCCCTGCTCTGCCAACTGATGTGACACCATGATCTTGTTCAAAGCGAAATGATATATACTCCTGTACTGCTGCACTGGGCTCGTCTTCTTCTGCACAAACATCACCATCTTCTCTATGTTGCGATGTATGAAATACGGAATATTCATCATACGTACCCTTGTGAAGTGCATCAGCAAACGAATATGGTACGCGAAAAGACGAGCATACCTGCCCTTACAACTAAAATACTGAATGATGAGCCTCATGAGCGGTGCATACTCATCTCTCAAGAATCTGAATGGGAAAACTCTGCTCAAGTAGCCCATATATCCAGTTTTAATATATGGCTCATAGTGAAATTTCTCTAACTGTTGACCCTTGTTCCATTCCTCGCCCATGTTTGGTATACCAGTGGCTTGAGCAATAGTCAAGGGTGATACAATGAAATCAACCCCAGCAAGGCTTACCCGACCATCCCGTAAATGAAGAACAAACAGACGGGCCAATTCACGATGAGGTCGGGTTTGTGCAACCATCTCACAAAATCTGAAACATGACAAATATCGAAAACAATCCATAGCTAATGGACATGCCTGCAACCGAACCAAAGAAGTTGGCTCCTCTCTGCGATGATTACCACTTCTGTGATCTCTGTGGGACCCCCGTGGCACATTACCTTCAGTCACCGAATCACTGCCTGACCCTAACTCATATTCTAACTCTGTCTCCGACATGGCTCTGACCAAGCTTTTGGCACTATGTATACTGATATGAAAGCAGTGCAAACAAGGTTATGATGGTGTGTTTCAAAACCCAACAAGTATCCCACCGTCACAACACCATAAGGAAACAAACCATGATAAAATATCAATTTTAAATGGATTGGAAAAGGCACAATCTCTGTTTTGAATGCAAGTGAAATTTTGACCAAAGGGAGCAGGCAACCTTCAGAATATTAAACAAGTCTTATCAAAGGGAGCATGGCATCATATGAATGTTTTTGTCCATGAGTAATAACAACAAAAGTGTCAATGGGCAGTTTGAAACAAAGTCATGAGAATGTTTTTACATTGGGCAGTGAGACATAATTCGACCACAGTCACCATGGAACAAAGGTTTTAAACATGGCATAATAATAGCAATGGTCACAATGGCATAATGGGCATGAGAACAATATGGTTTTGATATTATATGCAAGGCTGGACATATCACTGATATAAGATAAGCAACAAACTCATGCAACCGCCCATATCATTTTAAAACCCTGAAAATGATATTGCCATGACTGTGGGGTTTAAATCCTCCATTTGAAGCGTTTGAAACCATCAATGATGCCACCAGCGCATTTAAAAACATTAAGTAATAGCAAAAAACCTGTTTGAAGGCCGATGAATCGATCCCAAGCAAGACTGGGCGCTCAAAATGAATTTTCGAACCTCTGTGTTTGCGTGGGTCGCTCACCTTTTGCGTGGGTCGCTCGGCCCAGGTGGGTCGCTCCCCTTGCAACTTCACACTGCGAAAATAACCCACGTGGGTCGCTCTACCCAGGTGGGTCGCTCGCGCCCAGGTGGGTCGCTCGAGCCCCAAAACTCTGTCCACGCAGTTTTAAAACTTGAAATCGGCCCTCCAATCTCCAAAACACGATTTAGGTGCTGTAGTTTGGTGCAAATGAAACTTGCTTGGCTTTTATATATGATACAAATATCTTCACAATCAGATTTTGTTTCAAATCTAATTGAAAACCCATATTACAATGTTTTTGTAATTTCACA
This sequence comes from Pinus albicaulis, assembly GCA_034641835.2. Lineage (NCBI taxonomy): Eukaryota > Viridiplantae > Streptophyta > Pinopsida > Pinales > Pinaceae > Pinus > Pinus albicaulis. The sequence goes on along the minus strand of JAXQQM020070774.1, from coordinate 775 downwards.
TTTGGCTTTTTAAATACAATCTTCTTTTGGCTTTTCTGAGGTCGATTTTTGATGATTTTGCTGTCTTCTTGCAGGGATATGGCTATTCAGTTAAGGAAAAGACCAGGGGTCTGCTTTTGACAATGTCTTCTTGGTGGAATAAGAACAATTTATTACAAAATAATAATGAACAATTTCTAGTTCCAAAACAGAGTTTTGGACTAGAAATGTTTTTTTTTTTTAAATGCTGATGATAATAAAATTAAAATAAAAAATGCGGAACCTTCCTCACCTTGCAGGCTTTATGACTGATATACAAATGACTCAAAACCCTAGACACTAGGACCAAAGACACTTATTGACATTTTTAATGACCAGAAATGAAATGACAATTATTTTGAGTGATTTTTTGAGGAAAATTTTTAAAATAGCACTGCAGGTGTAAACATGAGGAAACACAAGACGACAGACCCTCGTCAGTCCATGGCATGCTCCTAGTGAAATGCAACGAAGTGGAACAAGCGAGACACCTAAAAATGAATATGCAAAAGACGAAATGATCACTGACAGAGGGCTGTGAGGGCCGACTCTAACAACAGATTTAGAAATGTGTGATTTCAATGAGCATATCTTAGTAGCATAACTCTGGGTTGTTTTTCCTCATGTAGAGGTGTATTTGTAAGTTTTCATTCCATATGTTTGACAAAAGTCATAAATGAAACATTTAGGCTATAAATTTTGTTGTTTTAAAGAAATGCATTCCTGGGCATTTTTAATTCGATTCAGCCCAACATCA
>JAXQQM020070724.1:0-11606 GCA_034641835.2 Pinus albicaulis | reverse complement strand
TATTGCGCAATCATGGCCCGTCTAAATAGAGATCCAAGGTTCGAATCTCCTTGGCTTGACAGCGCAATCATCATGGGCAATTGCCTCCAAGTGTGGTGCAAATCTCATGCACAACTGATGTCACAACTGATAGCTGTACTCACCCTTTCATCTACCTCTTTTACTGGTCTCCACTGAACTGTCCATGCACTGTAGTGAACTGATGTGTTCTTGAGTTGAATAATGAGTTAATAATTAATGAATTAAATAATATTTAATTCACTCCACTCATTACTATTTGATTAGCTAGTTAAACTAATCTCAACCAGTTCAACTAAGTTAAACCGAACACAACTCCACCATCTGTCTCATCAACTCCACCAAACTTCTGCCACTGAAGTCCTAACTGAAGTCAACCATGCATGAGCTCACCAAACCCCTAGGAATAGCGTAATTCCTCTGTCAGATGCATGAGCCACTTCCAAGGCTCGGAATGAAGTGCTCCAAGAGAGTAAACTGAAGTTTAGAGTCCAAATATTATTAAGGGTAAATAATATTTGACTTCCCTATTTTTAGGATAGGCAGTCTAAAAATAGACTTCGACCTATAGGTCCAAAAAATAGAGGTCCATCTATTTTTACCAATATGACCAATACTTCCAAGAATAACATACTCAATCCCTGACCATGCTCCATATGGGTCTAAAAATAGACATAGTCTAAAAATAGACTTTTTGCGCCAGAATTTGTTCGCGGCCCACTTAGTGAAGGCAACTTCATTTCACTAAGCTCCATCATCTTGTCGCATTTTCAACACTCCCTCTCAACAGATATGGATTATCCGTAACCCCATCTCGCTTCTCCGTGGAATTCAACTTGCTCCCTGAGCGCCTTCGCCAAGATGTCGGCATCCTGATCCTCCGTGGGAACATATGAAAGCATCATGATTCTCCGCTGAACACAATCTCTGATATGATGGTACCTGATGTCGATGTGTTTGGATCTATCATGAAATAATGGATTAGCCGAGAGTTTAATGCAACTCCGATTATCACAATAAATCACTGTAGGCTCCAAATGCAACCCGAACAATCCGACGAGATCTTCTCATCCAAATAGCCCGCATGCAGCCAAGCTTACAGCCATATACTCAGCCGCCTTCCGCTGAATCGAGTGCTGTTTGAACTGCTCTCGCCGCACCAGAAACCGCCGTCGACCCACGTCGAAAACTTCCTCCGTATGTGCTCTTCCGTCCGTCTCGCCCAACCGCACTGAAGCTTTAAAGCTTCTCGCTCCATCCTCCCGTCTCGTTCTCAAGACCATATCCCATGCCACTGAGATAACGTGCACACATGCTTGCCTGCCTTCCAAAAGAGCTTGGTAGGCTTAACCATAGCTTGCGAAAGCTGGTTAACTGCATAGCATATATCGGGTCGTGTATTGACCAGACACATAAGCGACCCCACCAACTGTCGATAGACAGTGGCATCCACTACCTCCGCTGAAGTAGCATCCTCCTTCCTCCAACCACCAGGAAGAGGAGTGTCAACAGGCTTGCAGCCTTGCATGTTGAACCTCTCCAGAATCTCCCGGGCATACTTGCCCTGAGAAACAAACAGTCCTCCACTGCGCTGCCAAATCTCCAATCCCAGGAAATAATGAAGGATGCCCAGGTCCTTCATCTCAAACTCTCGTGCAAGATCATCCTTGCATGAAAGTATCAACTGCTCGTCGCCAGTCAAAATTAGATCATCTACATACAGTACGATGATCAACATCTTCCCCTCCACCACAATCTGGTACAGGTTTGGATCTGCCTCACTCTTGGAGAATCCAAGCCCGGTGAAGTAGCTGTCTATCCGAGTGTACCAAGCACGAGGTGCTTGCTTCAGCCCGTACAGTGCTCTCTTGAGTCAGCACACATGCGACTCACTGCTGAAGATCTCAAAACCTTCAGGCTGCTCTATGTACACTTCTTCCTCAATAACTCCATTGAGGAACGCAGTCTTCACATCCATCTGATGAATGTGCCACCCCATCTGCGCTGAGAGAGCAAGGATCGCCCGTATGGAAGAGTACCTTGTGACAGGTGCAAAAGTCTCCTCATAATCGATCCCCTCGATCTGTGAAAAGCCACGGGCGACAAATCTCGCCTTGTACTTCTCCACACTCCCGTCAGCTGCCTGCTTCACTTTGTAGATCCATCGCGAACCCACCACCGATTTCCCCACCGGTCTTGGGACAATCTCCCATGCACTGTTCCTGACGATCGAATCATATTCTTCGATCATGGCATCAACCCATGCGGGTTCCTCCACAGCTTCCTCAAAAGAGGATGGCTCCGTCACAACACATTGACTCACAAGAGCCATGTATCCAGTGTACCGATCTGGTGACTGTCTCTGTCTGCGCTGTGATGTAGGTGGTCCTACAACCTTCTCTGCATCCCGAGCCAGTCGCTCAGCTTCTGTAGTGCGCATGCGCCCTCTGATGGTTGGCGCTGCCTGGGTGGTTTCTTCCACCTCCCGAACCTCCTCTTGTGGCTGATCCACATCCGGAAGCTCCTCCTTAGGAACTAACAGCTCCTCATCTGCATGCAAGTGTAGCTCCCTCTCAAGCGAACACCGCATGGCTTTCTCCTCCTGAAATTTTATATCCCGTCGCACAACAGTCTTTCGACTGTCTGACAAATACACCCGGTAGTTGTGAGGTGTATCAGTGCACCCCACAAATATTCCAACCTCAGCAGTTGGATCCAGCTTCCTTCTCGCATCCTTCGTCACATGCATGTAGACAGGAGAACCAAAAATCCGCAAATGGGAAATATCAGGCCTCTTGCCAGAATAAGCCTCCTCCGTTGTACTCATGCCAAGAACCTTGTGAGGACAACGGTTCTGCACATACACTGCTGTATTGCATGCCTCAGCCCACAAGTGAAGGGGTAGGCCCTGATCATGCAACATCGCCCGTGCAGCACCCACGATCGTTCTGTTCTTCCGCTCAGCCACCCCGTTCTGCTGTGGGTTATGGGGTGCGATGAGCTTTCTCCGAATCCCTTCTGCGCTGCAGAACTCCTTGAATTCAGCCGAGATGAATTCACCACCGTTATCACTCCTTAGAGCAATCACCTTCTTCCCCGACTCCTTCTGGACCAGTGCTTTAAACTCACAGAACTTCGCGAATGTATCGCTCTTCTTCTGCATGAAGAAGATCCAGCACTTTCGAGAGAAATCATCAACAAAGATCACATAATACCTGTGCTTTGCTGTCGAAGCAACCGAGAAAGGACCACACACGTCTGTGTGAACTCTCTCAAGGATCGTCGTGGCGCGACTATCCTTCTCGTGAAAGGTGGCTTTCACATACTTCCCTAAAGTACACCCCTTGCACTGATCTGACTGCGCAAGGGTGCCCTTAGGAAGTCCAGTAGAAATCTGCTGCAGAATCTTCAAAGTTCCATGGTGAAGATGGCCCAATCTCCTGTGCCATAGTTCACCCTCATCATCCTGGCTCACCACATCTCCAGCTTTGCATGCCATAGCTGCGCAGTCATCTACCTGCAACTGATAAAGGTTCTGAGTTCGAACCCCTATCTTCCGAGTCTCTCCAGTAGTCTTACTGCGCAGGAAGGCTTTTCCTTCGCTGAAGACCACATCATACCCCTTATCCTCCAACATCGCCACAGAGATCAAGTTCTTCTTCAATCCAGGTACATGCATGACATCCTTCAATACGAAGGGTTTACCAGACTCCCTCTGAAAGGATATGGTACCGATACCAGTCGCACTGTATCTACCATCATCGCCCATCTCGATGTGCACACCCAAATCTTTGTCCTCCAGATCTGAGAACAAATCCCGATCTCCCGTCATATGAAATGACGCACCGCTATCCAAGAACCACACCGATCCCATCACACTTGAAACCAAGCATGCAATCAGTGAAAAGTCAAGCTCGAACTGTGAAGCCAAAGCTTCTCCATCTGCAGATCTTCCCGCTTGCTTGTTCTTCTTCTTCTTTGGACAATTTGTAGCATAATGTCCGTGATCATGGCAGTGAAAACACTTCACTTTCGCCATATCCCGCTTCTTGCCCTTAGCACCAGAATGAGAGGTTTTCTTACCCTTCCCCTTCTTTGCTTTGGACACCAAAGCGCAGTTTTCTTCATCAGCTCCCTTTGATGAAGATCCATCTCGAGTAGTCCTCCTTATCTCCTCCTGCATGAGATCTTCCCAAAGGCGCTCCCATCCCGGCAGCTTCTCCCGACCATTGACACTATCTTGATATGAGTGCCAAGCCTTCGGAAGACCAAGGAGAGCCAGGTCGACCATGTCCTCATCTTCAACAGTCACCCCCACACTTCCCAGCTCATCTCTGCATTGAGTGAACTTCGTGAGGTATTTGGCGATACTGTCGCCTTTCTCCATCTTGATGTTCCTGAGCTTATCTTTGAGTGCCAGCTTCCTTTGGTCGCTCTTACTCTGGAATAGATCCGTCAAGCTTTCCACATTAAATATGGAGAAGCCTTTCCATGCAGGCTAGATACAATATGATCCTTGACGCCCTCCAACAGGATCCTTCGACATTTCACCATCTTCTTTTGCCATGCATCGACTTGCCAGATCAAGGCTTTTTGACAGTTTTGACATCCGTATCTAAGAACTCCTTCACCCATTATCTTCTACATTACCCATGCGATCCTTCCATGCAATGATGACCGAATCGCCAAGAGCATATTCGAGGTCGCAAACCGTTGAAAGACATTTTCAACTCCCAGACCAAGAAAACAAATCGCCGTAAAATATAAATTCCAACTTCAAGCTCAATCGCCTCGATCTGTGAGAACAAATTATTTCTAGCACAGAGATCGACTGTAAGGGCATTTACTGGATATATCACCTTTCAGAGAAAGGATGGATCCAAAGGCTACCTGCTCCGCATGCACTGCCTACCGAAATAAAGCCTGTAATCACTATGATGGGATTAATCTTCGTTTCAATAGCTCCGATACTATGTAGAAATTTGTTGAATAATGATTAATTATCCACCGAGACTATCCTGATCACATAAAATTCGAATTTATATGCAACACATAATCTCTTCCACTCAGATCATCACACATGCGTAAATAAAACAAGCGATAGTCTCACATAAATGCACTGGTGCGCAGTATCACACAAATGCACCGAGCATTCTAATTGGTATTGGTATTTTTGCGGTACCATAGGTCGTATAAATGCATCGGTGTGCATAAGCATACAAACACACTGGTGCACAGTAACTAACACACACCGGTGTTCATTTTGTATTTTTAGAAACATCGACCAGTGACAATGCAATTATTGTGATTTTAAAAAATTCATTATTCATCAAAAGTTGACATATATCTTATAAATATATTCATATCAATTAAATTTTTGTTAGTGAATTTGAATGTGATGTTTGGATTAATTCGTTATATCATATCATAAGATTTCGCATCTCTTCATTATAATATTTAATCATCCATATTTAATGAGTGGTGTTACATTTCACAGCAACAATGGAGAACACAATAGAATAAATTAAAATGTGTGTGTGTGTGTGTGTGTATATATATATATATATATATATATATATATATATAAGACACTCTTTGTCATACAAAATGGGACAGTTATTGGTATCCCTTTGTCTTTCAATTGGGAAACTATGCCCATTACATTAAACAAAATGTCTAATTTCATAGAAAAATATTTCAAAAAATACAACGCCTTGATTTGATATCCAAACATATTGATCACCATTCTTCGCTTGAAATGTTGTCACTTATCGAGCTACTTCCATGAATTGGGTTATTTTGAGGAATGTTTTGTTCACGGTGTTGATTTTTTTCTTCTTCTTCACGTTCCATTTACAAACATAAAAATAAAATGTAATGAGTGTATATATGTTGGTGAGAATAATGAAAATTGCAATATTAAAAAAAATACATCAATGTGAATAAAAAAAATGATGTACCATAGTAAGAATTGGCTCATAAACTATACACATTCTTTCAAAACCAAATTTCATGTCATCTTTCAACATTTCATTTGTTGGCGTAGTTCCATACTTTGTTTCTTGCAAGCTTTATACCCCATAAAAAATCATATATTTATTATAATTTTTTTTTTTTTTTTCTATTAATTATAGATAGAGCTAAGTAAAACAAGATCGATAGATTCTTACAAATTCCACAACTAATTTTTGATATGCCAACATATACTGACAACCCATATTTAACCCAATGTCAATCAATTCGTCCAATGGTTCTTCTTTGTATGTTAGCACCTGTTTGAAGACATTCAATGATGATTGTTGTAAAACAACTTAAAATATACAAAAATTAAATCTAGTTAAGTTGTTATAAGGAAGTAACAATTACTCACAAACTTAGATATCAACCCTTATCTTCCTTGTCGTCCTGTTTTATGTGCTAAATGGGTTCCATTCTCTTTTCTTTTTTGCAAGAAAATACTTGAAAATTAATATTTAATGCTAAATTGTTTATTTATTATACATACTCGAAAATGTAAATGATTAGATATTACATTTGAAGAACATTGTTGTTGAGATGGCTCCTCGTGCGATGCAATTATGTCCATTTCTTTGACCATCTCCTTGTACACCTTTTTGGACATTCCTACTGGCATCTTTATGATATCAACTCGTTTATCCTTTGAAATTTTCATAATTTTACTGAAAATGTAACATGACAATAAACTATTTAATTTTTAGATTGATATATGAAAAGTAAATATAACAAAATTTATATTTATAAATGATTTCTTTCTAGTAATATATACCTATAATTCTAGAAAACATTCAAAGAAATATTACTTTTTCATTCCTTTTTTTTGTACGTTTTAGCAATTAAAAGTCTGACATGTCTCATTGACCAATTCTCTGGAAACTCATCCTATAGTTTAGATAAAACTTAGTTCTTCGAATCATTGGATTGAATTTGGTATTGTAAGTGGAAAGAACATCTATACATTTGTTCCACTAGATCCCTCAAAGTTTTGTAAAAAATTTTCCCCCGTTCGTTAACCTCCAACACCACTCCAGATGAGCTAAGGAGAAATTCATTTTCATTTGCATGTTCTATTTTTTTCTTTTCATAGAACAACATTATTTTTCAAAGTTGCTGGTCCCTATAGAACATTAAACATATGTGAATTAATATATTCTTTGAAACATGTTATCTAATATTTTTCAGTATATTATTAATAAAAATTAAAAAAATAAACTCATATTGGATCGATAGTATTTTTTCATTCACTTGATTCATCATTCTGCAATTTTTCCATCAAGCTTTTACGCTCTTCTGGTCCTATATCAGAAATAATCTTATCAAGCTTTGTAATTTTATGACTCTGCATGATACACAATAAACAATACATATTACTTAAACTTACATATAGTTCAAAATTAATATTTTTTCGAAAGAATTTACAAAGAACTTTCCTTTTTTTCTTTTCTTAATGTGTTATCAGTATTTTTGTTGCTTGATCTCTTGTTAGCCATTTGTTTATCAATATGAAACCTGTACCGTACCATTCATTAATATATTTTATAAATAAATCACAAACTTTTTAGGTAAAAAAAAAATCAAGAAAATGGTGCGCCTTTCAAGCAGTACACACCGACGTCGATGTAGAGTGTTGTTATAAACAAAATGTAAAAACAGTAAAAACACCGTACGATTCTCTCTGTCAACAAGGACAGCCGGTGTGTTATATGTTAACCAATGCACTGATTAACATAAACAAATTAATAAAAACCCTCTAGTGTTAGTTTTTGTAGCATTTGATGTCGTGGACGAGGCAGCGCGACATATTCTTATAAACACATCGAGAAAACAGGGGACCACCGTACGATGGTCTCTGTCAAAAAGGAGACCCGACGCGTTATATGTTAACTAGTGCATCGATTAACAAAGACATAAAATAAAAAATTGTTTTTGTCAAACGGTACGTGCGCAGTGCACTATAATGAAATAGCGCACCGGTGCACTATTTTACATATTGCGGATGGATAAAAAAAATGTTTTTGAATTATTTTTATCAAATAGTACATGCACGGTGCACTGCGATAAAATAGTGCATTGATTCCCTATTTTACATAGGGTGCACCGATTAAAAAAATTCTGCTTTTTTTAAAATTCACGCAACGGCCGACATGGATTGGGATCTTACTCTGCAAGTCGTCCTGTGGGTTAGGTGTCATAGGCATATATATATAGCAATACAAACCCTATAAATCTAAGATGAAAAGCCCTAATTCTGAAGTCACGGAAATGGGAAAAAGCAAAGGCAGAAAAAAAAATAATCAAGGGCTTAGCGTAAGAATGAAATTTTTTTGTTTTTTTGAAAATGAACAGTAAAATTTAAAATTTTTACTTACCATGTATTAAATCAAATAGAAAATGTAAAAGAAAAATGATTATTAAAGTAAAATTTAATCACCAGATGGTTTGAAATTCTATGCTACAAGGTTTGAATCACCATAGGTTTGGAATTCTAATTGTCTGAATAGTTATGTTCGAAAGTATTTCGCTGCTCCACAGTGCTCTCGTGCTCTCTTGCTCTAGGTATGTCTCTCATGCAAATCTCTCCCTGAATTTTTTTGCAAAAATATTGAAATAATGAAAAGTTTTTACTATTTAAAGAATTGTTTTATGAAATTAGATATTCGAAAATAATTTGCCTCCCATTTTTCAATTTACCGCCTTTTTTTCACTTAAAAAAAATTAAGTTGTGCTTTTTTTATTTGCGGCTATTCAACACCAGTGTAATAACACAATACCGGTGCAGAGTAACTAAAAAGCACTAGTGTGGTTAATTGTACATTAGCACCAATAACAGTAATTCCATTTTTAAGGCACCGAAATTACGTTTAGGTGTGTACACCAAAATTTATTATTGATTTTTCTCAAATGCAAGGAGAAAATATCAGAATTATATCAAATGGAAAATTATTCAAAATCCAGCTCGTTCCATAATATTTCTCAAATTCCATCGCGGAGTTCTCCCTATCCATCTCAAGATGTAATATTTACTTTAAAATTTATTTATATTTTCATTATCTAATTGAATTTATGTTTTTTATCCATGTCAATAAGCTTAATAAAATCAATGTATACAAATTTGGAGGTTCATGAAGATTCAGAATCAAGTTCAAATGCACAAAATATTCAAACAACTCCAAAATGTCGGAAGCTCTTATTAGGATTAGCATACCACAAATCACATTTGGTAGATGAAACTGGACAGCTGCTTCACCTTGCCAATTGTAACATTGCATCTTCTAGCCACAATCGTGGGACAATGATGGTAATAATTATTATTTGGTATATTAATGTAATTATTTCAATGTCAAACCAATTAATCATGAATTCTCGACTTGCTTACTAATTGATATCATAGATTTTGTACTAATCATGTTCAAATATATTTTTTGAAATTATTAGGATTATAGTGATGATGAGCGACCTACCTACCATCTTCCGTTGCATCCCACGATAATGTCAAATCAAGAGAAGCTTAAATTAAGAGAAAAAATTAGAGAGGAATGATAACAAGAATGGTTGAATCAACCACCTATTCAATTCTCAGTACGTCCAGATTCACCAATTAGGAATGACTACAACAATAGTAGTTCTTCACAAGATGGAAATGGAGGCAATCAAATAGAGGTTGGTATGGATGATTACTTAAGGGATACGACTGTCATGGAGACAATGTTGTGAGATGCATTCCAAAAACGATGATTAGCTAGGAGATGATGCTCATATCGTTGATACCTTTTTCGAAAGCTTTGAATTTGCTTCCACTACCCCACTCTTTGGACTTGGCGGTCAATCAAAGTCTACCCAGTTGGGGACAACGATGTTACTGAACAACTTGAAAGAAAATTTTGGCTTGTCGAATGCATGTTTCTCGAAAATTTTGAGGTAAGTGACCATAAAGTCCTCCCTTATATTTTGAGAAATATAATCACACAATGAACATTACAAATGGTCAATTTTATGAACGCTAATAATTATATCGGCATTAATGCACATTTAATATTTTCTATTGATCCAGGTGGATATCGGTGGCCACCCACCTATTCCATTTGGACCCGCACCATCAATTCTTTCAGTTTTTCACTTCCAGCAACTTACTATTTTTAGCAGGATTTCGGGTCATGCACTCCCGGAGCCATTTTGGGGCCTAATGAATAGGTGGATATTGGTGGCCACCCACATATTCCATTTTAACCCCCATCATAAGTTCTTTCAGTTTTTATGTTGCAGCACAACTTACTATTTTAGCAGTTTTTTGCGTCCTGAACTTCCGAAGCTGTTTTGAGGCCCTAAACAACATTTTTTTGGGAAAAACGAGAGCAACATGGGTCCATGGACCGATGTTTCTCACTCAAAATTTGTATTCCTTGAATAGATATTTCTAACAAGCTATCGAGTGCGACAAATGGATATCGTATGCCAAAGTTACGTCCTCGGGAAGTTGAAACACAAATTTATCCAAACGGGACCCACAATTTTGGTGCTTCATCTCATAGTGTTAGGTTTTTGGATGTTTAGGGTTATAAATTGTTTCTCAACAATAAATAGGCCTTCGAGCCTCATTGTAACACGGTGGAGGGACCTGTAGCCATCACATCTCTTCTCCGAGATACGCTACCAGTGCCTTCGCCCGCTCATCTATTTCCATTATGTATGTAATAGGCCTTTGAGCCTCAATGTAACACAGTTCAGAGGCCTGTAGCCGCCACATCTCTTCTCAGAGATAAGCTACCAGTGCCCTAGATAGTTTCCATTATTTTTGTAAGCCTATTTCAGTCATTTTTTATTAATAAAACGAAGCATTATTTCCACTGCATCTCTATGTTTATGATTTTATGTGTATTCTGTTGCATTCCTGCATAAATCCAAATCATACATAATAAAAAACTACAGGTTATTCAAAGATAAGTTTCTTCCAAATGATAATGTCTTGCCCCATAGCTTCGAAGAGGCAAATAAAATGTTGAAAATGTTGGGTGTTGAGTACATATCATATCATGCATGTCCAAATGATTGTATTCTATATAGAGGAGAATATGCAGACAAAGAGATATGTCGAAATTTTGGGCATGACAAGTATGATAAATTAAAAAAGAAAGGTAAATCATGTGGTCCTCCTTTTAAGATATTGAGGCACATGCCTATAATCCAAAGGATTCAAAGGCTCTTTCGTTGCAAATAATTATCTATGTTGTAGGGATGGGATACCTCACACAGAAGTGAGTTGGGAGGTATGTGAATCACAATGGATTCAATAGCCATGAAGCATATAGAGGATACATGGCCCAAAAAATTCAAGGATGAAGTACGAAGTCTACAACTCAGCATAGCCATAGATGGCTAAAACCCATATTCCCTCCAAAACACCAAATATTATGTTTGGCATGTAGTAGTGATCAATAACAATATCCCCCCATGGTTTTCCGTGAAGAATGAACATCTTATGTTGGCTATCATAGTCCTTGGTAGAAGACAAGTGAAGAATATGGATGAATATGTACAACCACTGGTAGACGAATTTAAGCAATTATGGAATG
>JAXQQM020058598.1:0-23512 GCA_034641835.2 Pinus albicaulis | reverse complement strand
CTCATAACCAGAAAACCTCCAAATGCTTCTCCAACTCACCTTCTTTGTGCAACTGTAGAATCCTATCTACTCCATTGATGCATTCCCCTCTTATAAACAAAATGGGCATGCTAGTATGCACAGTCCCGAGCAAAATCTATTCAACTCATGGCGATACTCGACATGTAGAGACACATCCCTTTCATCCACAAAAATACAAAAACACTGAAGAATTAACCTAACATAACAACAATCCTCATAGGTCTTCCTGATTTCCCTAAAGATGGTAAAATAAAAAACCACCCTGTATTCAGCTCCAGGGGGATCCCTCAGCTTCCTAAAACCTTGGTTTTCAACCAAATATGGTGTTCTAGAGTGTTCTGATAAAATTAATGGGGATTTGTTAATAGGCCTTGGAAAATTGGTACACTGAAGCCTGCTACTACAGGCAGAGAAGGGAGTCTTGGGCTCATTGATACTCTTAAGGGTTTCGGAAACCGAAACCGCCGAACAAGTCGAAAGCACATTAAAGGATCTGGTAGGGATCAATCATCATGGTCAAAATTTTTCTGATATGTGAGTTTTGGCCAAAAATTGATAGTTCATGGTGGTTGGAAAGATGGAAAGATTCTATTTGTGGGACGGATAAACAAATGCCAAAATCGTATTGGTTGGAAGGGCGAAATTTAAAGCTTCTCATTGGCTGAAGTGAACAGAGTTTGCCGACCCTAAGCCAACAAAAAAACATATTTTGACATACTTACACATTTTCAAAAATTGGAGCATTTTCTAAATATTTTTTTTCTAATTAGTCGATATAATATAGATATTTTTATGTTTTAGTGGAAATTATATAGTTCGTAATATATATATATATATATATATATATATAACTTAAATTTGAGTAGAGTTTACGTTAGGTCATTTGTTACCAAAATTTAGTAATATGAAACAAAAATATATCAACGTGGGTTGTTAATATGTGGTTGTTTTAATATTTAAATCATAATATTACATTGACCATAAATATGGAAATGTGGTAACATAATTATATGAGTAATATCATACAAGTGTGTATTGCCTATGGAGTAAGAATATACATATGATGTATGAATATTATTGATGTGTTTATCTTTTTGATAAAGGTGAAACTATCTATATATATATATATATATATATATATATTTGATAGGTAATTGTGAGTCATGAGATGATTGTGACATCTAATTTGTGACTTGAGTAGCTATGACTTAGGGGCATCTAAGCTTTAAAAATCACCCAGGGATTTCATCTAGTCTGGGCCACACCAGCCCTTATCATGGTTAGTTTTTCCAACAGAGTTATGAACGGATGATATTTTCACCACATAGTGACTTAGAAAAACACCCTGTCACCCTCTACACTATGTCCTGTGAGATAAAGGTGAGAATATATTTATGTATTTTATAATAAAAATGAATTTTTAAGTTAATAAAAAAGTTTAGTATTATTGTTTAAAGGTAATGTTTTTTTTTATATTTTATAATATTTTTTTTTATATAATAAGATAATTGATAATTACAATAATTTATAAAAATTAATATCATATTTCCTGAATAGGTAATACCGCAATTTTTATGGCAAAAATTACATCTCCCTTTCTCTCTAATGTTCACAGAGAAGACAAAAAATTGGCTAAAAAGCTAGCCAATTTTTAACTTAGCATAACAATTCATTCCCTTGACTTAAATTGTAGTGAGACATTCCAAAATCCATTCAAACTCACTGTCAAAATCTTGCTATGAAGGACCCTATCACCCAAGGAAGGTGCTCAGGAGTGGGTGTTCCTCCCAACCTTGATATGATGTCAAATCCCACAAAAAGGGTTTTTGACTCCCAATATACTTTGCACATTGCATGCACTTTGCTCACTTCATCGATCATGCCAGAAATACGTAACAAGGTTAAACATCATTTGAATATTGTAGGTGATATAGGGAGGTCCATGAGAATTGCATAGGAGAATTCTATCAAATTAAATTTGATAGTATAAACTGCAAGTTGACCATTATGGCTAGGAGATTAGCCAACATCTCCTTCTCCTCCAATGAGGATAATAACCAACAATGTGGATGTCTGGTGACTCCACCCAATAGTTGTTATGGCTCACTGGTTTTTTTCTTATAGCACTGATAGTATTTTTGTCTTCTCATGTCGATGTATGTCAAGGTATCACACAACCAACCTATTTTTATAATTTTTTATTTACAATATGCTCTATTTAGACGAGGTCTTAGCAACCTCAAAACTCTGAACTTATGTTACTGGTTTGGTTTCCCTTTAAGCATACTAATAATATGGAATTTTAGGTCTATCTAATCTTCATTTGACGTAATTCAAAGTGCCTAACTTCAAAAATAATAATAATAATTAATACCATATTTAATTAATATAAGTTTAATTAGTATAATTGAAAGGTAACCAATATAGATTTATCTTAACCACATATCTAACAAGCACCAAGAGGGATTAAATCCCTTGAGGTGAAAAACCCTTTTAGATTGTAAAACTTGAAAAAAATTTGGACCTCTAGAGATTTAATCCCTCTTGTAGCTTGATATATCAATACTTAATATGGATCTACATTGTTTGTTTATATATATATATATATACCACATACAATTTTTCATTGTTTAAATTGTATTTTTGAATGTATAAATGGATTCCACTCCTTGAAAATCCCCTTGGAGACTTGAGTTGTGTAGACTATATAGCTTAAATTTAGGATTCCAACAAATCTTTGCTAGATTTTAGATGATAAAAAACTATATCTAAAAATTCCCAAAATGTAGAATAGTGAGACTACTTGAAATATTTTAACCACAAGAATTTATTTATTCTTTAATTGCTCTATATAGTATATACATAGATTTTTTTTAATTATCTATATAAATAGTTGAAATTGAAATATTGTATTTAACATGGGATTGAAATAATTTATTTATAGACAATTTTTTCCATATTAAAATGTTTATATTGTTATTAATATATTTTCAAATATATAATTTGAAGCGATATGGAGGTGCGACTAGTGAACGAAGCATTCAAAACTTGGAAGGAAAATCCATTGTTTCTTTATGATCTAGTGATATTTCACGCCCTCAAATGGCCTTCACCCTATGTACAATGGCTCCTAGACTATGAAGAACCCCTTGGAGAAGTTTATTCCATCATTACGAGGCTATCCCAAGTTCTTCTCCTACTAGTAGACGTAGATAACGATGCCAGGAAATATGATGATGAGTGCGGGGAGATAGGAGGATTCAACTGCGTTAATGGCAAGGTTGAGGATTTAAGGATTATCTTGCATCTATGATTCATATTAAGGGTTTTTGTGTTTCTCATAGAGGTTCTTGGATATAATAATTGTGAGAGAGTTAAGGATGTAAGAAAGGTCTTTGTTGTAATGCAAGAAAGAGATATTCATGTGGGGTATGATAGAGCACGCAAAGTTTTTGAAAGAAGTCTCCAGCCAGTGTTGGATCCAACAATGAAATTGATTGAGGACCTGGTTCAACTAAAATTTCCCATTTTTGTTAGGTCCATGTCTAGAGAGTCCCTCTTTTTAACAGTCATATAATTGTCTTTTGTGGGAGCACTGACTGACATCATTCAACAATGGATGGTAATCCCTATGGGAGAGATGAATTTCCTTTATGGAGCGAGTAACTACAGATGGGAAAAAGCATCAGATATTATGGAATTAAAAGAGATGTTGCAATCTCTATAGCTGCATGCCTAAAATATGGTTCCAGGGGAGTTTGGGGATCTTCGACATCAAAACCCTTAACTTTCAAGGAAGCCCTAAGGCCAGGCCCTAACTCTCAAACACCCAAGGATCTCTTAGGTTAATCTTTTGTGGCAGAACACTATGCGGAGACCCCAATGCTTAAGTGAATTATGCTATCAACATAATAAAGATGACATAATATAATCAATGAGTGATTATATGATGGTTCAATGGATTATGGCCCTTGGCATTGGCCCTCCGGGAGTGGGTTTACCAAGACTGTTCACATAATATAGAGTTTTTTTTTTGCTCGAAAGGACATTTCATGCTCTTTTTGAAGAATCTTCAAGATCGGAAGAAGGTTTTTGACTAGGGACCCTTGTTTTGGGGTTATGCTAGTCTTTTCATACAACTATGGTTTTCTAGAGTTTAACCCTCTCACCATGAAGTCTCTACCGGTCCCTGTTTGGGTTTGGCTTTTGAAATTTCCTCTTCAATGTATCTAGCCAGAGACCCTAAATCTATTGGTGACTCTATAGGTGGTTTAATCAAAGTAGACAGTGAAATAATATTAAAAGGTTTTGTCTCGTTTCTATGCATGTGTGTGGAAGTAGACCTCAGTGAAGGCCTACCAAATAAAGCCATCTTCAAGTGAGAGGGAAAAGAGTATACCCAACCATTGGATTATGAAAACATCACTTTTAGGTGTATAATTTTCTAACAACCTGGGAACCTTCATAATGCATGCCCCTCTTCAACAGGGGCGTTTAGAAACCAGGGTTCAAAGTGTGGGGGTTGTGGATGGATAAACCCAGAGGCATTGAAAGGTACAAAGAATTATCTAGGTCATAAAACATCTCCCATCATCATAAGACATCTCCCAACAAATCATCTTCTCAAGACTTAGGTCAGCCCCTAGTGGCAGAGTCTCAACCCTTTGTAGAGGAAATCCTACCGGAAAAAAAAATAATGAAAGATTTTTAGCTATAATTGTGCCTATAACCCGTGGATAAAAGCGTAATCATGAGTTTGATCATTCTAATAACGAGAAAGATATAGTGAATATGACCGATCCTGATGCTATGGATCTTTCTCAAAAAAATGAAGAAATAACACTAGTTGTTGTTGGGATGGATATCACTATAGGATGGATAGATGTTTAAAGGACAAAGGGGAACAAAGAAAAACCTTGAATAATTTTTGTAGTTGAAACCAAGAGAGTAGAAAATGTACTTTGTGTACTTCAATGATTCAAGTCTTTTGATGTAATATTCTTTTTTTGGAAACAATTCAATTTAATTTTCAAAAAAAAAGTTAAATACTCATCAATTTTACTTAACCCTTTATATTGAAATGTTTTATTTATAATCCATATTGATTTCTTTTTACCTTCACTTCTTCTTTTTGTGTGTGTGTGTATATAATTATAATCGATAATGAAATAAATTAGTTAAAATGAATATTCAAATAGTTTATTTAAATCCTATATTGAAATTTTTTTTTTGTAAATGAAAAAATTATACATCTCCCTTATACTCAAAAGTAAAAATAAAGTTTTTTTTTTTAACATGAAATAAAATCATGTTATTTCTCTTGGATATCAAAATATTCTTACAAAATCTCCCTCATATGGGATTGTAATATCAACAACTAATTGAGAGTAATGAGAGTGGAATTATTGATGTTTTATAATGATTTTAATTAGAACTAACCAAATATGTATTTCTTTTTTGTTAATTATATAGATAATATTTTTATTTTATTAGGGACATGTGTTAACTCAAATTTGAACATGAAAGGAATTTCACATCCTCCTCATATCGGGTTGTAGAATGCTCTTCTCGAAACAATGAGTAAATAGAATATGATATTTAAAAAATTCAAATCCTATAATCAAATAATCAACTTCTTCACTTAGAGTGGCCATATTCCGATAACACTAACTACTAAATAAAAAGAGGGTGATATTGATTTTATGCAATATTAATTTCCTAAATTGATGGAGAATATGAAGTTCACCTTCAATGAAACCTTATGGTGGACTTATATTTTGTGTTTTCTAATGAATTTAACCATATGTGCAATCAACATAACTTAGTTTTAAAACTCCAAATAAATAAAATAACATGGGTGATCTTGTTACTTCTCTTCCCACCATGGTTTCAAGTGTAAAGTTTACAACAAAGAATTGTGTTTAACCCTATCAAAAGAGGACATCATCATAGTTGCATAATTGGTTGGACATAAGCAATAGAAAAGGATCTTATATTTTCATCTAAGTATTGATTTATGGTAATAATTGTTTTATTTTGATTAAGAAAACATTTTCTTCACATAATTGCTTAGGCATGTGTAACGTCCCTTTTTCTAGGCATTGAAAATAGTGACCACCTTAGTAGCCTAGGCTACAAATTAAAATTAATTTTAGGCTATCAAGGAATTAATTAATTGAAAGTGACCAAGAAAAGATAATATTATAAAGTCGCCTTACTAAGATAAAAGGTGACCGATGGTATTCAAATAGCCATCCCTATGAATTGGAAGGGCATTGGGGGAATTTTGAGGTTCAAATGGGTCCTCCCTTGGAAATTATAAAATAATATGAAATAATAAAATAAGATTTGATGACATCACTCAATTTTAGAGGGAAAAAAGAAAAACTATTTTTTCAACTTATATCCAAAGTTTATCACCCGGGGGGCGGGAGAATTCTCACTAGATGCAAAAATTTAATTCCTCATCCGTGAGTACCCATGTTGCATACTTTGCATATGGACTTACTACAAGAAAAATGAGAAATACATGAAAAATGATTGCAATAACGTTTTTCATGTATTTCTCATTTTTCGCATAGTAGGGTCCATCGAAAATATGCAACATGTGTAATCCTTGGATGAGGAATTAAATTTTTCATCCAATGAGTACTCCCGCATGGAATTTTAGTAAACATTTTTGGAGATAAGTTGGAAAATACTATTGAAAAAAATAGTTTTATTATTTTATTATTTTTTAATCTTCTTACCCTTTTACTTAAAAAATGGTGAATCATCTCCCATGGTTGAAATCATCATCTTGAATCCTATTGGTTTTTATAAAGTTTATTTCTATTGTACATTTTTCTAGAGGCCCATTTTAGACCTCAAAATTCCCCAATGAGATCATTCATGGGGACATGATTGAATGTTGACATGATTGAATGTTAGGATAAGTAGTTTTTAACCCTGAACAGAAATTACCTGCAAACGAATTCTTAAAACATAAAATAAACAATGGTGAGAACATAAAACAAACATACACAGAGATTTCCCCTGGATCCCAAAACCGGGACTACCAGATTGATTTTTCATTATATTCCTTTCAAGGTTACAATACATATATATACATGCTGAAGCATTCATAAACCTCAATCCATTAACCCTGTATTAGAACATAATAGTAGTCCCCTTGACAAAATATTCAAAATACCATGCGCAGAAAACCATCATGGCCAAAACCATGTGCAAAATCCACGCACAAAACCACAGGTAGGTCCACCCATCTATTATAGGGTCCAAAAAAGATTTTCCCAAGGTGTTGCCCTGGACCCTATGTAGGGGGGCTACCGCCCCCCTACAAACCTCCCGATAGGGGGGGCTTATACCTCCCCTGTGACCCCCATGTTGTGCCCAACACAAAAAACAATGGGGTCTAACGCCCCCCCTGTGACCCCCTCGCACGTGTGACTAGTCATGGAAATAATATAACACACACCGAACATTATCCCACTTGTTTTTTTCTTTTCCACACAACGAAGCCACGGGAGAGATTAGTCAATGGTCCAGCCCTTCAATCCCCATTATTTCTCTACACCAAGAAAACTTCTCAGTGCTCACATACTTTGTCAATGCATCTGCAAAATTATTCAAAGTGTCCACCTTTACCAACAAATTTTTTTTTCCTCAGCCATATCCCTCACAAAGTGATACTAAACATCAATGTGCTTTGTATTTTAATGATAAGCAGGGTTCTTTGCCAAGAAAATTGCACTTTGGCTATCACAGTATATCCTTATAGCTTGTTGTACCAACCCCATACTTAAACACAATATTTGCAACCAAATTTCTTTCTTGCTTACATGAGTGATTGCCATGTATTTGACCTCTGTAGTTGAAATAGCCACTACAAACTGTCAGGCTCATCCAATTGAATGCTCCTCCAAATAGGTTAAACACATACCCACTTGTAGATCTTCTCTGATCTAGATCTCCGACCGAGTATGCATCAACAAAGCCAGAAATGTTAATAACCATGTCCAGTCCTAGTCTTCCTTGGTAGCACAGACCATAATCACTAGTGCCACGCAAATACCTGAAAACTTGCTTCATTGTTGTCCAATGCTCCTTCCCTAGTTTTGACATAAACCTGCTCAATACTCCCACTTCATGTGCAATGTATGGTCTAGTACAAACCATTGCATACATCATGCTACCGACTTCACTTGCATATGGAACATGGGACATTTCTTCTTTCTCTTCTTGTGTCTTGGGACACTGTTCAACAGATAACTTTACACATACAGGAATAGGAACCTTCACCGGTTTACTATCCTACATATTAAACCTCTATAATATTGTCTCGACATACTTACTCTGGTTTAACGGGAGCTTCCTCTTTGCCTGATCTCATATAATTTCGATGCCCAAAATATAGTTTGCAACACCAAGATCCTTCATGTCGAATTTGGAGGATAATTGGGTCTTCAAATCCTAGATAATTCCTTTGTCATTTCCAATCAGCAACATATCATCCACATACAAGACCAAATAAATAACACGATAAAAAATTAATTTAAAATACACACAATTATCTACTTTGCTTCTGGTGAAGCCAAGTCCCTGTATATATGTATCAAATTTCTGATACCACATCCTTAGTGATTTTTTAACCCATACAAAGACTTTTTTAACCTGCATACTAGTTTTTTCTTACCCTTCACTGCAAAGCCTTCAGGTTGCTTCATGTAGATATCTTCTTCTAGATCCCTGTGAAGAAATGGTGTCTTCACATCCATCTTTTCTACCTCAAAATAAAAAGCAACAAAAACAGATAAAAGTAGTATAATAGAAGCTAACTTGGCAACACGAGAAAAAATATCACCAAAATAAATTCTTGATACCTGGGAATAACCTTTTTCTACCAACCGAGCTTTGTATTTCTCCACCTTACCTTCTACATTCATCTTCTTCTTCAACACCCATTTGTTGCTAATGGGTTTCCTTCTAGATTGTAACTCCACTAGATCCCAAGCCTCATTTTTCTCCAAAGTTTCCATTTCATCAACCGTGGCATCCTTCCATAGTTTTCCATCCTCTGAATCCACTACCTCCCTAACGGTTCTAGGATCATCATAAATCATATATAAATAAAATTTTCAATAGAAAGCAGATGGACTATACTTTTCTGGTTCCCTTCTTTCTTGAACCGATCTTCTTAAAAATGGATTTTGTGGCTCTTCCTTTTTTGAATCACGTTTTGCTGTAGAGTTTGACTCTTCCTCCTTAGCTCAAACTCTATCTTCTCAGGTTCCTTTGGTAGGAATTCATGTTTAATAAAAAATCTCACCTCTCTAAACACCACATCTAAACTGTACACAATACTCTTTGTTTCTGGGTTCCAAAGCTTATAACCTTTTAAACCATCCTTATACCCAATAAATATGCACCTTTCATATTTACTATCCAACTTGGTTGTTTTCACCTTTGGAACATGTACATATGCATCATAGCCAAATACCCTCAAATTTGAAAGAGAGGGTTTCTTACCAGTCCATACCTCGTGTGGAGTCTTATCCTCCAACTCTGATGAAGGTGATATGTTAACCAAGTAACATGCAGTCTCCACTGCCTCTACCTAGAATTCTTGTCCTAACCTGGAACCACTGAGCATGCTTCTTTCCTTTTCCATCAATGTCTTGTTCATTATTTCTACAACTCCATTTTTCTAAGGTGTGTATGGAGTAGTATTTTGTCATGATATACCAAAATTCTTATAGAACTCTTCAAATTCCTTCTTTCATAAGTCTCCACCATTATTTGTCCTCAACACATTTATCTTCTTCTCTGTCTAGTTTTCCTCCAAAGCCTTAAATTCTTTAAACATGTCAATGACTTTAGATTTCTTCCTTAGGAAATATATCCACGCATTCCTTGAGAAGCCGTTTATAAATGGCACAAAATACACATAATTACCCAATGATGGAATCGACACAGGTCCAAACACATCATTGTGCATAGGCTCTAATATCTTGTTCACCCTCTTAACACTAGAGGGGAAAATCACCCGATAATGCTTCCCATATACACAATGTTCACAGAACTCGAAATCCATATAAAATTTTGAAATACCTTCTACATACCATTAAAATTTAGTATTTGAATGCCCTTCTCTCTAATATGTCCAAGCCTTTGATGCCATAGCATGGTATTTTCTCTAGATACAACAAGGTTTTATGCTCCACCATCAGGAACCACAAAATGTTGCACCCATAAATAATAGTGCTACCTATAATCATGTCTGGAGTTCCAATATGAACCTCCCACATCAATACCAGTGCTCCCTGAACCATCTTGTAGGTATCCTTCTCAAACATTGTTTCTACACCTACATCATCCATATTGCTTATAAAAATCAAATTTATGGCCAATGCAGGAATATGCAGAACACTAGGAAGTGTTCTAATCCTTCCACCTTGCAACTTCAGCTTGACTCTTCCACATCCGATGATTTTTAATTTCTTATCATCCCCGAAGAAGAAATCACCACCATCATATTTATCATACTTGCAGAACCACTCCCTATGTGGAGTGAAGTGAAAGGATGCACATGAGTCAATCAACCATGCCTCATGATCTACATGTGTAATTACATAAGAAGCCAAGTACACATCCCCACCTTCATCTGAGGTTGTTTTCGCTTATGCAGAAGGGGCATCATTAGATCCTTTTACTTTCTCAGGAGCATTAGATCTATAGTCCTTTTTGTAGTGCCCTTACTTTCCGCATTTCCAACACACCTTTACAGGTTTTCCTAGAGATTTAGATCTCCCACTCGAGGACTTATTTTTGTTCATGTTCTGGGACCGTTCTCTTACAAAGAAGGCATCTCCATTCTGACTCTCCATATTTTTCTGTCTCATCTCCTCCGACAACAAGAATGAGACTATTTCATCAAACCTCAAAGTAGTTGTATTGCTAGCTATTGCAACAACCAGGCTATCCTACGAATCTGCTAGAGAAGAAAAAAACTGATGCACTTATCTTTGTCTGAAATTTTAATATCAAAAGATAAAAACTGGCTTACCATAGTATTAAAGGCGTTTAGATGCTTTGTCACTGAGTCTCAATTCTTCATCCTTAGGCTATACAATTTTTTCCATAGGAACAATTTGAACACCAGAGACTTAGATTGGTACAAAGTCCCTAACTTTTCCGACAAAGCCTTCATCATAGCTTGCCTTGATACATTCAATAAAATTGAATCTGAGATACAAAACCTTATTGTTATCTTTTCCTTCTGATCCAACTTCACCCATTGTTCTACTGAGATTGTCGTTGGTTTAGTACTGGATATACCGTGATCCACTGATATTTATCCACCAGCAAATCCTCCATCTTGAGCTTCCACAAATAAAAACTATGACCATTAAATTTCTCGATATCTATCTTTCCATTTCTTGCCATCTTCTTTCACCTCAAGAATCAATCCCGCAAATATCCCACTGAACAAGGTTTACCATAGGCCTAAGGAAAACCCCTCGGTAGAAAAGACGTCCCCTTGAAGCTGAAATGGCTCTGATACCAAATGTAGGTTTTAACCCTATACAAAAATTACCTGCAAACGATTTCTTAAAACAAAAAATAAACAATGGCGAGAACATAAAACAAATATACACAGATATTTTCCCCTGGATCCCAAAACCGAGACTACCAGATTTATTTTTAATTATATTCCTTTCAATGTTACTATACATATATATACATGCCGAAGCATTCATAAATCCCAATCTATTAACCCTTTATTAGAACATAATTGTAGTTCCCTTGACCGGATCTACAAAATAACATGGGTAGAAAACCATCATGCCGAAAACCATGTGTAAAGCCCATGAACAAAACCATAGGTAGGTCCGCCCACTTATTATAGGGTCCAAAAAAAATTTCCTAGGGCGCTGCCTGAGACCTTGTGTAGGGGGGCTACCACCACCCTAAAAACCTCCCGACAAGGGGGTCTAAATAAAGATATTTGACCATTTTGAATATCTTTTCCCTCTCCAAAAATATAATAAATATTTCAAGCGGTTAGATCTAGATTTTGGTCAATAATATTTTATTATTCTCCATTTTCAAGATTAACCCAATACTTTACTATAAATAAGAGGATTTTTCATTCATTTTTTACCATGATCATTATTATCGTCACCATTATTGTCTCATACTTTTTGAGCTCCCATTTTGAGTTCTAGATATTGTTTGGGTTTTCACACATTGAGAGAGGAAGATTTGAATACTAAAGTGACAAGGACATCAAAGTACCCATCCCACGGAGAGGGATTTACAACCCTTTGTAAATCTCCTTCGCCATGTGCTATTAATAAAATATTCATTATTTCAAATATTTTCCAATATTGGGTTATTACACCAGATTCGTTTTTGTTGTTTTTTCTTTTAGATCGCATACATCTATTTTTCTACAATTTTTTCTCACATATTTTGTTGCATATATGAAATATAAGCAATGACAATTTTTATTAGGGTCACTAGTCAACTAGGACTTAAGTGAGATCTTTTTGGTACACCTTCCAAGAAATTTCATACTAACGGTGCCTAGTTATTCTTAGTGAGCGATGGACTCTCATTTTAGGGTGGAGCTCTTTTGGAATTTCTAAAGGGTTGAGGTGGTGCAACCTCTAGGTTCTCTTGGTTAACTGGAGGGTGGAAGTGGAACAACCTATGGATTCCTTATAAATGCTAAAGGGTGCGGGTGGAGCAACCTATGGATTCCTTGTAAAAAATATAAGGGTGTAGGTTGAGTAACCTTTGGATTCCATGGATATATTTAAGGGTGGAGATGTAATGATCTCTCGATTCCCTTTTTCAGCTAGCAACGTTGGCTATTTCTTTTGAGTACTTCTCCTCAAGATATAATTCTGGTTGAAGAGTGATTAGATGCAAGAAAGGTTATGGTGCAAGTAAATCTAAGTTTCAGTGGAGAGTTGAAGCCCCAATTTTTTTTTAGACTTTACATCATAAGATAAGTGCTTATTTAGATCTCTATGTATGTGAATATTGTGTAAATGACCAGCGTGTTATTAGAATGTCTACACTAATGCTAAAACATGTTATTTCTTGTATGAATTTCGAGGAAATGTTTAATTCTTGTGTGATTGATGAATGATGGTTAAAATTTATGCCTATTTCTAAGTTTAAATATAGTTTAATTTACAGGTTCATTTGCAATGTGAGATAAGCAGTTTACTTATGTCATTGTGAATGTGACTTCACACTAATTATTGTGTTGTTGTACACAACATGTGAATGTCCATATTCATTGTGTAGTGATATATATATATATATATATATATATATATATATATATGATGGTACTATTAGTAAAATGCATATGCATGATGAGGACTATATGCATGTTCATGGTTGTGGTAAGAGATATGGGTATTCTTGATTGTTACTAGCTAGACCTGTGATGGAAAAATTGTATTATATAAAAGGGTTGTGATATGATTAACTTATGCCCCTTAGTTAAATTGAAAAGGAGTTGTGCCTATCAATATGTGTGTGTGTGTGAGTGTGTAGGCATATAATTGGAAGGCTGGATGTGGTAGTGATTCACCTATTATCTAGTGTGGACATGCTTGTGCGCAAATACCTTTTGTCGGAAGGCCACAAAATGTTAAATGTTATGCTTGAAGAGCTGGGTAGAGAATTTATATGTGTATTTTGTAAGTTTGGGAGGGATGGTCCTATTGAATAAGTGTCATAGGATATATATATATATATATAAGGGAAAACCGCGCTTGATAAGCATATGAAGCACTCCACCGTAATATATGTGTATAGACATAGTTGAAATTCTTAGGATGGAGAGCATATATGGTCAAGTGCCGATGATAGACTTGCACAAAATAACTTACCCACATGCACACACACACACAAAAATAACCACCAAGTTGATAAACCAAGATATAGATATCTCTCCAACAAGAGATAACAATGTTTGTAACTTGGGACTTCAGTAGGACTGTGGCATGGTTCTGGAAGGGGTGGAATGTTGATGAGGATGCATCCCCCTCCCCCCCATTCTCTCCATATATCATAGGTACCCCCTCTCATTACTTCAATCTATCTCAATTTAAATGACCATCGTTAATATGGGGTTTGAAACCAGGAAATGGAATCACAATTGAAGACACTTCCCCATGATGTCATGAGGGGGAGGGAAGGGGTCCTCATTTTAATCTCAACCATTAGTATTTTCCCTTAATGAAGCTTTTTGATCGGCCAAGGGAGTGAGTGTATTATATTTTATATAATATGTTCAATACATAAATACATACACACATACACACATGCATACATACATATATATGTGTGTGTTATACTGTAAATAATAACTCACAAAGCCAAGGGGGTGGACTAGTAGGGACAACAGGATGGTGATGTGGAAATGACACATGGATGGGAATGATAACATGGACCTCCTATGAAGGGTGGAGAGATGCCACACAGAAGAACAATGCTAATATGGCAAGAACTTAATGACCCAACTTCAAATGACCATATCTTGTGATGTGGATGTCAGTTTACGAGAATTTTTATATTACCGGTAATCTCTCGATGATCGTAACACAATGGTGATGTTTATTTTAAGTTTTGAGGAATTTGAAAAATGAAATAATTTTAAGACCCCATTTCCAAGAAAAGAATTGGAGTTCGATTCAATGATATTAATACCTTATTCTACTCTTAGTAGGTTATATAGAATGGATGGGCATGTTATAAAGTGGTACTAGAGTAGATGATTCAACACTAGACCTATTGAAGAAACAACAAGGTGTTGATATAGATTACCAAGGAATAAAAAATGGTTATCAATTTTGTTATGTTTTTGGTATTGCATGGTTTGGGTATTTGACTATAATATTCCAAATTGGAAAATTCGGTAATATTGACCATAAAAGCGTTATTTTCAGTAAATTGTACTATAAACGAGGAAACAACGTTGATCCTTAGAATATGTATTATTTCCCTTAAATACAAAATGGGAACAGAAAAAAATCCCTTTTGCTAAGTTAAACAAATCTCCTGGCCTCAAAGTGGCTTAAAACACGCAAACCCCATGACTTACACCATGCATAATTTATGAAGCACATGTTTTCATGCTTTACTAAAGGTTTCTACAACAATATGATGTAAACAACATATCGGGAGTTTATTTACTCAAATCATGGAGAAAATTAGGGATCTAGCCCTTTTTACACATTGTAAAGATGACCTTGTGAGGGTTTCATGAAAGCATGAGTACAAAAGAGCAGATATGTACATCCAACTCTAAAATAAAGTAGTCTTACTGCATATTTTCATACATGTAGCTGAATGATACAAGAAATAGATGGGAATCCCCTTTTCTAGCTTTCCGGAAGAAGGATTGACCCTTTCCTTAAGGAACTAGCCCAAAACCAAGGGGTTTCACCCTGAATACAAAAATGTCGGAGTTGCAGTCCAAGACTGAATAGTAGCTGCAACTCAAGAAATGAATGGAGATGTTTGAATATTATGCACAAGCTGAATATACCTCCTCCAATGGATCTTTCAAGTGAAAGGATGATCCTATCAGCGAAGAACTTACCTCCAATCAACCTACAAACCCTTACTGTAAATGTACATTGAAAATAACGCAGTCAAGAGAAGGGAATACGCTGTATGATATCGAAACTGAGTTGGCCAAGTGCCAAGATCTGAAATATGCTCCAAGTTCTTCCTCACTGATCTCCCAAAGGAAATAATGCTTCCTCCTCTAAAAGATAAGCTCTAGAAGTGGTGTTGTGGACCCCCACTGCAACACCCTGCAACACAACGTTATACTGCTGCATAAATAACGTTGTAGCTGAAGGAGGATGCTTGGCCTCAATCCTGGATGTGGAGAAATTAATTACAAGCTTCTTCAAGAGGCCTCTCAAGAAATGATATGGGATTCCCACTCGAGAACACCCGGTGCTAAGAAGCACAGCAACCCTGCTAAACAGTAAGAGAATGCAAAGTCTAAATAGACCATATACACAAATCAAATCAATAACATAAGATCTCTTGCTATGGCTGCCTTGCCCTCATTTTATACAAATAAAAGCCCTCTCACCTTGGGTCCCACTCATTGGGGTTTCCTCCACCAAGGAATCCTCCTCCCACTATCTTTGCGTTGTCTCACAAGATGATCTCCACCTCTTATCCCAGCGCTGTTGACTTGGTCAAACTTGACCTTGTCCACATGCAAATGTCCCTGTTCACACATGAGAGTGTGAAATCCAGCTCCTATGTTGATCCCTTTTCACACTATGAGGTATTTTATTCATATTTTTATTATGCATGAGCCTCCTTACCTATTTATTCAATTACTAGGTGTAAAAGACAAAAAATCAATATTCCAATTAGTTGCATGCTAAATTTGGAATATTACAGTCCTCCCCTCCTAAATGTTGCTTGTCCTCAAGAAACTACAAGGATAGAACTAAGAGGTCTCCCCTCCTCCTATTGTAGCATTCACATATGATGAACTTCTCCAAAGAAAGAGATGTTGTCTCATCAATGAATCTCCATATTTCCCCTCCCAAGCATGCAAGCTAGCTAGATAGCTATCATCATGAACAAATAGAGTACTCAAGAAGGAAATAAGGTGTTGTCTAGATGTCCCCTTGAGGTATGGGATATGAAATTTATTGGGAAACAACATTCCCATGTGGATCCTCCATCCCCAAGTAATCATCCATACAAAATGAGTTACCTCCCAACATGGCAACTCCTGAAAATCCTCTTCCACCTTGAGCTCATGCAATGTAGGTGGGCTAAAAATCTAATCATGGTAGACATAATAGCCTACCCCACGTTGTCCTCCTCTCCACTTATGATAAGTGTAGAGTATCTGCTACTCTTGGGCTGCAAAAGTGTTGCCTCCAAGTGGCAAGAATAAAATTGGATCTCTAAAGACCTTCCCTCCAACGTTGTGAATCATGTTGGCCCAAATCATCCCATATATGATGAATAGGAAATCACCATCATATGGCACCCAATTGAGAGGAATATTGAAGGTTTCATGTAGAGCTGAAAGGTACCAACAGAATTTAAGTAATTACGTTATATTTTCCCTAGCCCATTATTGTAGCAGCCTTTGGCAACTGCTAGAAAAGTTCCTCCAGCTGATTTGCCAGAAGTCATAGCAAGTGCTCCAATCAATCTCATGGCCCACTTTATAAGAAGTAAATGTTTCAACAGTGGTGTGTATTACACCTTCCCCATGCTCCCCTCGGAGCCCATATGGCCTGCCCAAAAAAATGTGGCAATCCTCTTCCCCAAAGGTTTACATCTAATACAAATGTTGTCTCCCCAATACGTACTCCCAATAAAAATAAGAACAACAGCAACATAGGGAACCATAATGAGAACCATACTTGCTTGTGTTAGGTCCCTATATTACTAGTATAGTCCCTTATTTTTGTTAGTGTAACCCCCTTATTCTTATTATTGTACCCTTGTAACCCCAATTTTATTATTATTGTGCTTTTAAATTATTGTTGTTAGGTCGGCTAGGATTACATTATGGCCCACTAGGATTACATTATGGCCCCATGGACTCCTATATAGAAAGGAGGTTTTGTAAATTGGATCATCCAAGAATTTTCATTTATCTTAATGTATTGGGAGTTTCCCCCTCGAAGTGGCTCATTTCTAAGGCGTTGATATCTCTTTCTTCTATTTTTGGAGCTAGTTACATAACATTTGGTATCGAGCTTTGGATTCTGAGTGCTACAGCTAATCCAAACGGTCCTCTTGGAATTTTAAGCTATAAATTTTTTTCTATGAAGTTTCGGCGGGAAATTTTTAGGGTGTGGCGAAATCCTGAGGAAGATTGTCTAAAAATTTCAGAGCTTGGTTCGCAACATTTTCGGAGATATGATCTGTGGAATTTAGGTCTTTTGTGAGGCTCCTAAACAGGTCATCGTGGAATTTGTGCTATAACTTTTTTTCTACGAAGGTTCGGAATCTGAAATTCGTATGGTGCAAAGCTGAAATCCTGAGGAAATTTTTCAAAAAATTTCAAAGCTTGGTTCGGAACATTTTTGGAGATATGATCTGTGGAAGGTAGTGCTTTTTCAGGCTCCTGAATTTCATCTCAAAGAGGTGATCGTGGGAAAAGTTCAATAACTCTCTCTCTGGGCATCGGATTGGAGTGCCGTAAAAAGTGGTCACAAGTACACAGACTTTAGTTTCTTGGCTATCAATTTCAGAGACAAAGGATGAAACAATGACACGTGGCAAGTCGTACAAGTTCGCTCTACTGAACCAGTCCATAATTAGGTCATTGTGGGAGATTGGACACAACTTTGTCTTGGAGAATCCAAATCAGGTCAGACCTATGGCATTCAAAAGATAATTCAGAGGGCTACGTTGGTACTAAAAATCAAATATTGAAGTTCTGCAATCACAAAGATAATCCAATTTCAATATCGAGCTCCTCAAAAGCAAGAAAAAGGTGTGTATTTTTTTTCCGAATTGCGTAAGTCTTGTTTGAAGAATCAATTTGAATTGATTCCAAGGGCATATTGTAGAATAGATATCGGTATTGGGTTCTAAAATATGCCCCGTAAAAATAATTCAACACCCATTAAGCCTTCAGAAGGGTCTACTATGACTCATGAAGATGAAGAATTGCAACATGATCTATCAAGCTTACAAGAGCAAGTGTGCAGCAAATTTTCACTCTCATGAAGCGGCCAAAAAATGAAATGGATGGTTTGAAGAAAGGAGTGGAAGCTAAGATGGATGGCATGGAAGCTGGTATGGAAGCTAAGATGGATGACATGAAAGACAACATGGAAAACAACATGAAAAACATGAAGAATGATCTAAAAGCAGACATCGAAGGTTTGACCAAGTTGATACAAGAAATGTTTCCTAATGGTGAAAAGATAGTAGAAGAACCTCATGATGAGAACAAAATAAATGTTAATCGTGATTTCATAAACTCTAATGTTGGCGGAAAGAACCACCATATTCCAAAAATGGATATGAGGAAGTTTGATGGAAAGGATCCTGTAACATGGATACTACAGATGGAGCAATATTTTGATCTCCATAATGTGCAAAACACACAAAAGGTACGCATTGCAACTTTACATTTAGAACAAAATACATTTGTATGGTATCGATGGGTTTGCTCCCGTAAAAAAATTGTCACTTGGTCAATTTTTACGGAGGAAATGATAGCACATTATGAGGATACAAAGAGCAACACCTTCTTTAGTCAATTGATAAATCTCAAACAAAAGGGTTTAGTGGGGCAGCACATTGAGGACTTCCAAAAATTGAATATAAGGGTAACTGATATTCCAGAGGAACACAGGATTGATCTCTTCATAGGCACTTTAGAGGATAACATCCAACATGAAGTTCGCGTTCTGGAACCTGATTCATTGGAGAAGGCATTCAGGTTGGCAAGAAAAGTTGAATGTAAAATTATGGCGACAAGGAAGCCTACCACTCAATTCTATAAAGAAGGAAGTGTTGCTACGTCTAGATTTCCACAACCTACAAGGTTGACACCACAACAATTGGAAGAAAAAAAGAGCAAAAGGGCTTTGCTACAGTTGTGATAGAAAATACACTAAAGGTCATAAGTGTGCTGAGAAGAAATTATTTTACATAGATTGTGAAGAGGAAGAAGAAAATGAACAAGAAGAGGATATACACCGGGAACCAACCCTAGAAGAGGAAGAAATGAATCCGACCATATCGTGTAATGCACTGGCAGGAATTACCACTCCTCAAACTCTCAAGATAAAAGGACAAATCAAGAAGAGAAAGGTAATAGTGTTGATTAATTCAGGTAGCACCCATAATTTTATTCATTGTAAGGTAGCCAAGGAATTAAATTGTTTCCTATACCCAGCACCAGAATGTCAAGTGATGGTTGCAAATGGAGGAACTATAAATTTCTCTGGAAAATGCCACAATATCAAGCTAACCATGGGGGAATATGTATTGACTAGTCCAATGATTTCCATTCCTATGGGAGGTGCTGATGTTGTACTAGGAGTACAATGGTTACAATCTTTGGGGACGGTAGCTTTTAATTTTCAAGAACTTTTCTTGAAATTTTTTTCAGAAGGAAAGGAAGTCGAATTACAGGGTATTGAAGGGAAGACAGGAATGATAATAAGCTCTAATGTCATGACAAATCTTATAAAGAAATAACAACGAGGCGTAATTGCACAATTATGCTCACTAGACGTTCCGACATCAAAATCATCTATTTCGGCAGATCTCCAACAAGTCTTGGACAATCATTCCAAGGTGTTTGAAACTCCCAA
Organism: Pinus albicaulis; assembly: GCA_034641835.2. Classification (NCBI taxonomy): domain Eukaryota; kingdom Viridiplantae; phylum Streptophyta; class Pinopsida; order Pinales; family Pinaceae; genus Pinus; species Pinus albicaulis. The sequence goes on along the minus strand of JAXQQM020058598.1, from coordinate 3,131 downwards.
AGGACTCCCACCTATTCGTGATCATGATCATGCTATTCATTTGATTCCAGGAAGTGTTCCTCCAAACATCGGGCCTTATAGATATCCTTATGTCCAAAAGAGCGAAATTGAACGTATGATTGCAGAAATGTTAGAGGCGGGTATAATTCAACCTAGTCAAAGTTCTTTCTCTGCTCCTATAGTATTGGTACACAAGAAGGATGGATCATGGCGAATGTGTGCGGATTATAGGGAGCTCAATAAGCTCACCATTAAAGACAAATTTCCCATTCCTGTGATTGATGAATTATTGGATGAATTACATGGAGCAATTTATTTTACCAAGTTGGATCTTCGTTCAGGATATCATCAAATTAGAATGAAGACTGAAGATATTCCAAAAACGGCATTTCGAACTCATGAGGGTCATTATGAATTTTTGGTCATGCCTTTTGGCCTTACCAATGCACCTTCTACATTTCAAGGGTTGATGAATCCCATTTTCAAACCCTTCCTTAGAAAATTTGTGCTAGTATTTTTTGATGATATACTAATCTATAGCAAGTCTTGGAAGGATCATGTTGAACATGTTGAAAGGGTGCTCAAACTATTGCAGGAGAAACAATTATATGCAAAAAAATCCAAATGTTTCTTTGGAGTACAAGAGGTGGAATATCTGGGTCATATTGTATCTCACGAGGGTGTTAAAGTAAACCCTAACAAAATTAAAGCCATTAAGGAATGGAAAGTCCCCACAACCATAAAGAAGTTGCGAGGATTTCTCGGGTTAACAGGGTATTATCGCAAGTTTGTTAAGAATTATGGGAGAATAACAGCACCTCTAACAACATTATTGAAGAAAGATGCATTTTCATGGACTCTTGAAGCAACTAAGGCCTTTGAACGTCTTAAAGAGGCAATGTGCCTAGCACCGGTCTTAGCTACGCCAGACTTCACAAAAACCTTTATTGTGGAATGTGATGCCTCAGGAAATGGAATTAGTGCGGTTTTAATGCAGGAAGGAAGACCCATTGCTTTTGAAAGTCGTCCAATCAAAGGAAAGTATTTACAGAAACCTATTTATGAGAAGGAAATGTTAGCAATAATGCATGCACTAAAGAAATGGCGAACTTACCTAATGGGAAGACACTTCAAGGTAAAAAGTGATCATGATAGTCTTAAACACTTTTTGGAACAAAGACTATCTTCAGAAGAGCAGCAAAAATGGGTCACAAAGATGTTGGGTTATGACTTTGAAATAATCTACAAAAAAGAGAAGCTTAATGTTGTTGCAGATGCACTCTCAAGAAAGAATGAAGAGGTGGAAGCATTGCTTTGTGCCATTTCTATTATCCAACCAGATTGGATAACCGAAGCAAGCGATGAATGGAAGAAGGACAAAGATGTATGGACACTCATTCAAAAGTTGCAGCAAGATCCTAGTACATCTGATACATTTAGTTGGAAAAATGATTCCTTATGGTACAAAGATCGCTTATATCTTTGTAATAATTCCCAACTAAAGCAAAAGATTCTTCTAGAATTGCACACTTCTCCTTTAGGAGGACACTCAGGATTTTTAAAAACTTACCACAGGGTGAAGAAAGAATTTTTTTGGGATGGCCTTAAATCTGATATTCGAAAGTTTGTGGCGGAATGTTTGGTTTGCCAACATAATAAAGTGGAAACAATTAAGACCCCAGGACTTCTACAACCTTTATCCATTCCAGGTCAACGTTGGGAGGAGATTTCAATGGATTTTATCACAGGTTTACCTAAGTCCGAAGGAAAGAGTGTCATCATGGTGGTAGTTGATAGACTTACCAAGTATGCACACTTTTGTGCATTATCTCATCCATTTAAAGCAAGTACAGTTGCTACTACATTTATGGACGGAATTCAAAAGCTACATGGAAGCCCAAGGGTTATTGTGAGCGACAGAGATCCCATTTTTACTGGAAATTTTTGGACGGAGTTATTTTCTTGTTTGGGTACTCGATTAGCTCATAGCTCATCTTATCATCCTCAATCTGATGGTCAAACTGAGATAGTAAATAAATGTTTGGAAGGATATCTTCGTTGTTTTGTATCTGATAAACAAACACAATGGGTCAAGTGGTTACCTCTTGCTGAATGGTGGTATAACAATTCCTTCCATACTGCAGCAAAAATGACCCCATTTATGGCACTTTATGGATATCATCCACCATCCATCACATCATCTTTAAGAGAAAATTCTAAGGTTCAAGCAGTGGAAGATCACATCGAGCATCAGCAAGAAGTTCTCCAACTCTTAAAGGATAACCTGAATTTGGCACAAAATCGAATGAAACAACAGGCAGATCAACATCGCAGCGAGAGAAGTTTTGATGTAGGAGATTGGGTATTTTTACGGCTACAACCATACGAACAAATGTCCCTCAAGCAAGCTAAGAAGGATAATAAATTATCGCCAAAGTACTATGGTCCTTACAAGGTGTTGCAAAAGATTGGTACTATGGCATACAAATTGGAGCTCCCTGCTTCTTCGCGAGTACATCCAGTTTTCCATGTTTCGTGCTTAAAGAAGGTTATAGGTGAAAATCTTCCAGTTCAAACAATATTGCCAGAACTTGATGAGGAAGGAAAAATCATATTGGAACTGGAAGCGGTCACGGAAACAAGAACTCGACAACTACGGAATCGATCAATTTCAGAGTATCTCATCAAGTGGAAGAACTTACCCACTGAAGATTCTACATGGGAGGATGAGAATTTTATACGAAAGCACCCAGAGCTACTCAAGCATTGAGGACAACACTTTTTTGAAGGAGAGGGGCATGTTAGGTCCCTATATTACTAGTATAGTCCCTTTTTGTTATTAGTGTAACCCCCTTATTGTTATTATTGTACCCTTGTAACCCCCATTTTGTTATTATTGTGCCCTTAAATTATTATTGTTAGGTCGGCTAGGATTACATTATGGCCCACTAAGATTACATTATGGCCCCATGGACTCCTATATATAGAAAGGAGGTTTTGTAAATTGTATCATCCAAGAATTGTTCATTTATGTAATGTATTGGAGGTTTCCCCCTCGAAGTGGCTTATTTCTAAGGCGTTGATATCTCTTTTATTCTTTTTTTGGAGCTGGTTACACAACAACATGTTTG